>VWZS01006282.1:2802682-2920445 GCA_013397075.1 Rhabdornis inornatus | reverse complement strand
GAGCGCCCAACCCCTGGCACAGCACAGTGCAGGCTGTAGGTCAGACCCCCCAGTGCTATCCCCCAGAAAGTGACACAGCCACCCTCCTCCCTGCAGTGTGACCAGTCCTGCTGCATCACCAGGTGTGTGAGCCTCAGTACCACTCGCCCTCCAGGGACCCGTCACTACCATGTATCCTCACCCACCAAGGACCACCCACGACCACCAGCACCTGGGGAAGGGTGCCTTACCTTAAAGGCGTACTTCCCCAGGGTGCTCACCACCTCCCGGAAAGGGATCTTGGAGGTGAAGGTGTGGCCGTGGTACACCATGGGCTCCCCATTTGGCCCGTCCCAGCAATCCACCTCCAGGCACCGGCAGCCCCGTTTCAGAGCCCTGGGGGTGGGTTGTCACCCCTGGAACCCTGCACTCAGCCAGGGCACCAGCTCCCTGCCCTCCCCTCTGCCCGTGGGTGTCACCCCTAAGGGACCAGGGGACACCCATCAAGGGTGGGGATGCTGCTGCATGCAGGGCATGGCCAGAGGAGTGCTGGACCACAGAGGAGCAAAGGAGCTTCTGGGGTTTACCCTGTGGAGCTGCTCAGGGCATGACACAGGGGTGGAAGGGTTTTGGAGGGCAGCTGGAAAGGAGCAGTCCCTTTACCTGATGTAGCCCTCGATGCTGCTGTGGCCCCGGATCTGGTCCTCTATCAGGTAGGTGTTGTGGGAGGAGGAGATGAAGTAGTGGCAGAGTGGCTGGCTCATGTCCTGCCACAGCACCCGGTGCTGGGGATTGAAGATGGAGCCCTCCACAGAGCAGAGGTACATGAGGAACCCATCAGCACTCAGCACATGGCGAGCCCGGGCTGCAGGCACAGGAGGAGGTTCAGCAACAGCCAGGGACAGAATGGAAGAGACAGAATGGAGCAAACAGGGCTACTGGTGACTCCCGGAATCCCCAAAATGATGGACATGGCTGCTGCCAGAGTCTGGAGCAGAAAGATGCCACAGGGCAGTAACTTTGCAAAGGTGGGCAGTGGACCCCAAAGCTTGCCAACCTTCTACACCAAAATGGTCCAGGAACAGACCAAATAAAGGGGAACTGCACCCAGATCACACCTTGGGGAGTCTTCCTCTTGTGCCCATTCACACCAGGATGGGGCTGAGAATGCTCCTGCTATGGGACTGTGAGTCTGTGTCCTCTCCTTGCCCCCATGCAGAGCACAGCTGATGTCTGAGCGAGCTCTCACCTGTCTCCGATGGTTCATATTTGTCAATGAGCTCCATGGCCAGCTCCTCTGTGCCCTCATCCTCCAGCTGCTCCTCCCGCAGGAAATCCACCAGCTCCAGCAGTGTCAGCTTCTTTCCATCCTCAGAGAATTCCTGGAAGAGGCTCAGCACCTCTTCACGCTGTGTGAGAGCCTTGTAGAAGAGTACAAATTCCTCCCCTTCCAGCGTCCCTGACTCTGACTTGTCAGCATCCTGTTTGCAAGGGAGCTCCCTCAGCATCCAGATGGGGCAAAACGGGGTGTCTTGGCACTGAAGTTGCTGTGGGGGAATTCTCCCACCCCAAACAGCACAGAGACTCCATGCCAGTGGCAGTGGCAGGCATTGATCAGTGGGGGAATGGATGAATGGGCAGATGGAGGGCTGGTTGGGTGGACTGATGGATGGACAGGAGGGAGGGATAAAAAAGCACGTGGCTGGTTAGCTGGGTAGACAGATAAGCAGCTGGATGGGCAAATGAGTGGGAGGAAGGAAGAGTGTGTTAGTTTAACAAATAAATGAACAAATAGGTGTTTGTTTGGATAAACATGTAGTTGGCTGATCAAATGGATGGATGGATGGATGGATGGATGGATGGATGGATGGATGGATGGATGGATGGATGGATGGATGGATGTGACAAGATCCTTTTGCAAGGAGGTATTGTACAGCTTGCTCCAGCCCCTCCAGTCCCTCTCCAACCCCTCCAGGATCTCAGGTGCAGTGTTTACCTGGAAGAGTCGCAGGGCATGATCCTCATTCATGTCCACATTCATCATCTTCAGGAGACGCTGCACCTCCTTGAAGTTCATGCGCCCATCCTTATTCTTGTCAGCCTTCTGGAACCAGTCACGAATCCATGTGCAAGAAACCAGGGCAAATGTTAAGGGAAATGGCCTTGGCTATGAGAAACGGGGCTTGGTAGTATCAGAGGGCATCTTTTCCTTTTCCTGTGCCCTGCGCTGATGCAGACAGTGAGACGCAGAACAGCTACATACATGCTGGAGTAAGGCTGAAGATGCAGGGCCTGGGGAGTGATCAGCAATGGGTGTGTGGGACAGAGTGATGCTCTCAAGAAGGATATTGGTCTATCTTCTCCCTTTGGTCCATGGTGGTGGCCACCTCGATGAGCTGACGCAGGCCCTGTACCCAGCACTGTGCCTCCTCTGCCGAGCCAGCAATGAGGTCCAGGTTGCCACGACGGCCGTAGAAGACAATGGTGAAGCAGCGCTCAGGAGGGAACTCCTCGGCCACACTCTGCAGCACCTCCGACTGGTGCCCTTCCCGCACCGTCTCCACATCGCTGATGGAGACTGGGGCAGAGGGAGGGGGGGCATGTCTGTAGGGGACAAGGACCACAGGGCAAGGGGCACCATCCACAGACATCTATCCTTCCAGCCATTCCTTCTTCCACTCCATCCATCCATCCATCCATCCACCCACTGAGGTAGCTATCTATCCATTAACCACTGAGCTATCAAGTCAGCCAGTCATCCATCTTACTCCTGCACTGTCTTCTTACTCCTGCACTGGCACTCCAGAGGTTCCATTTGTATTAGCTGCAATACCTTTCTTCAACCCCCCAGCACTCTTAGCAAGAATGGCCCAAGAATCTCTATACCTTCACATCCCTGTTCACTCTGAAACCTACTGATGGCCTCATGGCCAGCACACAGCAGCTGGTACTCACAGGCAGACTCAGTTTTTCCTGTCCTCTTGGACTGGTACCAGATGGTCATGCAGTCTTCCTGCAGCTTGAAGTAACGCTGCTTCTTCCAGCTCTTGGACTTGACTTTGCGCATCAGAGTCCCCTGTTGCATCTGCTCCAGCGTGTCTGTGAGCTGGATGCCTGGGGGCAGCATGGGCTGCATCAATGAGAGTGGGGGTATCCAGGCACTGCGCCCTGGTACTTTGCTTCCTCTCACCTCTGGGATCACACATGGTCCCTCAATCCATGAGGGAGGAGGGATGGACCAGAAACAAACTCCCTTCACCACAAGAGATACATGAGGTAATTCCCCACCAACCCTTCCCATCCACCCTTGGTGCTTCCAAGTCCAAATCCCAAATCCCAGTGGCCATGGTGGGGTAGGTATGCTTCTGAATGTAGCAAGGTGAGCTCAACCCAGAAGCCAGATTTGCCTTGGCATAAATCCAGATGACCCAATGCCCTGCCCTGCACCCATCCTCTGCTGGGGCACTCACGGGCGTTGCACAGCAGCGATGCCATAGCTCTGCCTTCTCCACGCTGGCAGCTGCTGGAGAGAGAAGAGAGAAGGTGGCTGGGGGAAGCAGGGTCAGACCCTCATGCTGTAAACAGGTCTCGCTGAGTGGGCTCCAGCCATACCCACGTGTATGTGAGGTGTGTGTGCCCCTGCCTGCATCTGAGCGCACCTGTGTCTGTCTCCTGCTGGGTCATTGCATTCCTTAAGTGTCGAGTTCACACCGCCATACTCATGAAATATTAATCTGTGTTACCGGGAAGCCGGAGCTCAAAAGGTGTTGGTGGAAAACAGAAAAACTTGCCAGCGCTGATGCCCCACAGCCCAGTGGGTACCAGAACCCTGCTGCTCCCGGGTAAGAAGCAGCCCCTGAAACCAGAAAAAACTGTTCTAGCGGTGCCCAAGAACACCTCCACCACCTAGGAAATTACCCCAACCAGCAAATTTGAAAGTAAGGGAGAGGCACAGCTGTGATAGCAAGGAAGGGAACACAGAGCAATGACCCTCAGCTCCTACAACTTCTCTCCAAGGTATACCAGCACCCCAGGCAGTGACTGCACCCGCAGCTGTACAGGGAGCACATGGCAGTGAGTGGGACTATAAATACTACTGGACAATGAGGCTTTGATTAGGCTTTTGAGACTTTAATTACACTGACAAATCACTGGATGTGCCTTTCACCCAGGTGCTGGAGCTGGGCCCTGGAGGAGCGGATGCTGCAGCTGGTGGGCTGGGATTCGGGTGCAGGAGGGGACCCACGGTCTCTGGGAGCAAAGAGCTCTGTTCCAGTGTGCAGGGGTGGCAGCTGTGCCCTAGGTCCCTGACTCAGCACAGGCACTGGTCATGCAGGGCTTGGAATAGCTGGTGCTGTCAGTGTGCAGGCAGCTGCCAAGCCCAACTGCCAGACCCTTGTGGGCTCTCAGGCCAGACAGCAACCATCCCTTGTTCAGTGTGGTTCTGCAAGGCAGAACTGCACTGGCCAGGGCTGTGGCCCTCCTCTTGCAAGACACCCTAGTCGTGGGGCAAGCTGCGGCTGTTTGGCTGTCCCCAGGGCACATAGGGATCATCTATCCACTCTTGGGGACCTCACATGTTGCTGGAGACATGGAGTAGCTGGGGTGCTATCCCAATGCCTTCCAGTAGTGCCCAGTGCTGGGGCTGTGCTTTCCTTCTTGCAAGGCTTAGACTGCAAGGACTTGCTGCAGTGCCTGTATCCCCCCACATTCAACCCACAGGGCACTGACCCACTGGCCCAGGACTTGGAGTGCCAGCACCCAAAAATGGGGGGTAGCCCTGTGCTCCTCTTGCACCCTTCAGAGTTGGTGCCCTGATGCTGGCTAGCACAGCTCCAGAGCTGCCCCACATCCACCTTCCCCACAGTGTGCTCTCAGCCCCTGCACCCATGGCCCTCAGGGAGCCAGTGGGGACAACTCCAGTCACCCATCTGCCTGCACTCTCCTGCTTTCCAGAAACACCCAGCCTGGCACAGCCACTTCACAGGGCCATAGCTCCAGGTGCTCCCCAGCTCTGCAGCCCCTGTGCCACAGCAGATGAGGGAGATGGGCATGTCTTAGGGAAGCTGAGATGGAAGAAGAGGCACCAGAACTGGAGAAGCAGGGAGACATGCTGGACTGGGACAGAGATGGGCTCGGTGCCACCAACAGTTCTGTCCTCTTGGCACCCTGCCATGCATGTGTACAAGGTGGCAGCATGCAAGGGAGCAGCTTGTAGCCCTTGGGCCCATAACCATACTGAGAGTTTGGAGCTAAATTTATCCCCTGGCGCCAGCCCTTCCAGGCTCCCAGCACAGCCCAAGCATACCCAGTCCTAACCATGGAGCAGTGCCTTTCCCACAAATACAGCGAAGAAGGGATGATCCCTTCCAACCCAAAGAAGCACAAGGAAGAGCTTGTGGATTCAAGTACACACCTGTTCTGCTGTCTCCTGTTGTGTGAGGGATGCAATGAGCCCCTTGCAGCCTGGGCCCATTCAGGCCCCCTTGCCCCAGTCTGAATTACATTGTTGAGCCAAGCGGGATGAGAGCCAGGGTGTGGAGAAACCCAACCCGAGAGCTTCCCGCAGGGCAGCTGCCCGCTGCCAGACCAGCCCCAGCTACCCCAGCACACTCTGAGCCACCGCAGCGTCTCTGCTGGTGGTGACAGGCCCCAGCAGAGCTGGAGGGCCAGTGAGTGTGAGCGGTCCCCAGCCGTTCCAATGCAGTCGCCCGGCAGAATAAAATGTCACCATACAGGTGACCGTGCCAGAACAGGGAAGGATGACCCCCTCACACCCCTTCAGGCACCCCCTACACCTTACTGCCCCAGTGTGCTTACAAACTGCCCTTGCCCTAGAGCTTTGCTCAGCCGGCAGCTGACGGGGGTAGAAGGGCTTGGAGGCGAGACAGGGAACAGACAAGAGGCTCCAGGATGGGGCGGCAAACCCTAAGGAAGTTGGGGTTCAGGGGACAAATCACACCTTATGGCAAAGAAGTCAAAATCGCCGGCACTTCTCCTGCCCCGCGCCACCTCAACCATGCAGCCGCCTCCGGGACACCGCAGCCCGAGAGAGGGGGTCCCAGAGCCTGGAGGTCGCAGCCCCGTCCCTGCCGTCTTCCCCTCCCCTCCGCAGGACGCCCGGTCCGTACCCGCTCTCCGTTGCCGCTCCGCTCCGCTCCGCCGATGCTCCACCGCCAGCGGTGCACGGAGCCGGGGTTGCCCGCCCCTCGGCAGCGCCGAGCCCTCCCCCGGCCCCCAGCCTCCGCCTCCGCGGGACGCCCCCGGCCCCCGCACGCCCCACAGCCGCTGTCTCAAGGTCGCTGCGGATTAAGGTCACGCCACTCCCGAGGCGGAGCGGGGGGGCGGGTAAAGAAGGCGGTAAGAGGACCGGCAGGGTTGGGAGCGTCCTGTGGCGCCCCTCGTTTGGGGTCGAGCCCCCATTCTTATCTTCCGAATGCGCCTGTCTGTCCCCAGACCGGCTTGCATCCATGGGGATCCAAGCTGGGGCAGCCTTAGGTCAGACCGAGCTGGGGGCAAAAGGTGCGGGGCAAGGACTAAACTTTGGGATGGGCGATGCTCTAACAGACCTGGACGCCGGAGGAGTGCGGCAGCGCTTGCAAAGACGCTTCAGGGAGGCAGCGAGTGCTCTCTTCCTGGCAGGCTCGCTGCCTTCCTGCAAAGCAGAACAGAGCAGCATCCCTTCCACACTACCTGCCCCAGAAGGGATGCGGCACCACAGGGACGTAGCCAGCTCCTACTGGGAAAGGCCACTCGTTCCAGCTCATTTCCTCAAGACGGCACATCCTGCCCTTCCTCCCATCTGCAATAAACCCCCGCCGCGCCGCTTGCCCCCACTCCCCCCGAGAGACCAGACTAAGACGAATCTATGCTGGCTGGGGTTTTATTATTTATTAATCCGAATTAAAAAAAAAAATCAACCAAATAGAAGCATTTTCACACCCTGGCAAGGTCAGGGTGAAAAGGAGGGAAAAGGCAATGGTTATAAAACAGGAACCCGAGGGCAAGGAAGAGGCTGTGCTCTGCCCTTGTTATGCAAGGCTGTGAGAGGAGGAGGGAAGGGAAATGGTGGGATTTAAGACACTGTTGGCACGACACTGCAGATGATCAGCAAAATGGGCTACTCGAAGAGGGGGGTGAAATTAAGTCGCTGCCCGGGCTTGCCTGCAGCCAAGAGAAGGCTTTGCTGCCGCAGAGCCTGGGAGCTCCTCCACTGCTTCCGAGAGCCCGCTGCAGCCACATTAGCCCCTCGGCACAGGGGTGGCAGGTAAGTGGCTGCTGGTCCAGTTTAATTGCAGTGGGGCCATGGCAGATGCCAAGGCAGGTTTCAAAGCTGAAATGGATGCACCTGGCTGGCAGAGAAGAGCAGGAGGAGGGGGGAAGGGAGGGCACAGGACTGAGAGGCGCCTGGCAGGCAGCAGCGGGTACAGGAGGCAGCATACCTGGAGCCTGCAGGCAGCAGGGGATCAGTCGGTGGCCTGCCCACCACCTCAAGGCAGGTGCTCTCACACTGAGCTCCATGTGGTAAGCCAGACAGCAGCCTTCCCAGGTCTAGATGAGATGCCAGCACACATCAGCCTCTGGCCGCTGGTCAGCTGTGGGAGTGCACTATTTACAGCACAAGAGGCACAATCCTGCTTTTTCCCCAGAGCCCTGGGAAGCAACCTTATGACGCATGGGCTCATTTCAAGTAATCCATCCCTCCCCCTGGGGCAAGCACCGCAGTGGCCTTGCTGCAGCCAGTTCCTCCACACCAAAGGAAAGGAAGAGAGAAGCTCACTGTGCCAGACAGATGCAGAGCCAGGAACAAGGATGTGCTGGCAGGGAAAAAAGCGGTCCCTGGGCTACCTGCAGCTGAGTAGCAGTATTAGGAGGGGATAGAACAACTGGATTGGTTTTTGTTCAGTTCACTCATCTAAACAGACATGTAAACAAGAAGTGACAAGGAACTGGAGGACGTGGTGTGCATACCCGCTGTCGTGCACCACTTGGGCGGAGGCTGTTTGCTGGAAGAGTGGACATCTGCACTACCCCCGGCCTGGAGGTGGGGGAAGAGATGCCACCCAAGCCTCCCGGAGAGACTGGGATCTATACAGATTGTTTTTATTGATTTTTTTTTTTGAAGCTGTAGTATCAACATTTGCTGGTGTTGGGATCCCCGGAGGCTTGCTGCACTGCTACAGAGCAGCCCTTTGGCTGGGTGGGATGGTCCGACAGGCCGGCAGCCAGCTGGCGTGCCCAGTTTGTTGCAGAAGAGGTCACCTGTTCCTGGTTCTTTGTAAACCTGAGCTGTTTCTTCCCCAGTGCCCCACCTTCCCCAGCAGTCATTGCGGAGGAAGAGGGATGCCCCGTGGGTCAGTGACTTGACCCTCTTGCAGGTTCTTGACAAGCTGAGCCAGCCAGCGCTTTGTGGTGGTGTCATCCTTCAGGACCTGGGCGAAGGTGGTGTCCTTCAGCTGGTCAGGAAGGCACTGCCTGAGAGCTTCACGTGCCCTACATCAAGAGACAAGAAACGGGGCCCAACAAATAAACTCACAGGGGCAAGAGGGGAGCAAACCCCACTGCGGACACAGTGTTCCTTCGCCTGGAGGTCTCCCTGCCAGAGCCAGCCAAGGAAAGCACTGAGCAGGAGCAGCACTGCAGCAGGTGGCACTCAGCCAGCCCAGCTCCGACCCCTCACACTAAACCCCGCCAAGCAGCCCCTGCACCCCAACACCCAGCAGCAAAATGACGCTATGCCAGGAGAGACTGAGGCAACAAATAGACACGCAGCAGCTTTGGGCAGAGCTACTGGTCAGCAGGAGATCAGTTTGTATTCTCTTCACTGAATTTCATCTACTGCTAACAGTCTGTCTGATGCAGAAGAAGGAGAGTATAGTGTACTTTCCATCCCAGGCCCTCCTTTGTATCTTGTTCAAGCTACATTTGAGCTCAGGCAGTAGTAACCTGCACAGCTGGAATTTGCAAAATCCCCCAACAGTCATTGCTTCTCCCATGTACCATAAAAGCTCCTGTGACTAGCAAGAAAAAAATCAAAGCAAAAACCCCACCCATGTTCCACACTGAGCTAAGGTTGACAGACCAGAAACCTTGATTCCCTCCACGTGGGCTCCATGGAGAACTGAAGAACTGTGCTTCCAAGGGCACAGGAGAAGCCCCTGCCCAAACTCCTAAAATGTTTACCTGGGGTTATCGGAAAGGCGAAGGTAGCAGCGGACGACATGTTTCAGCAGCCGTGCTGATGGCTCCTTGGAGAGCTGCAGGACCATTTTACCCTGTTTGACAGAGACCAGTGCCACCAGTTAAAGTCTTTAAAAGAACAGCTTCACAACCAACAGAGACTGGGGAAAATCATGAAATCACTCACTTTGGCTTCCTGCAGAGCACAGCCCATTACCTTCTATCTAGATACCCGTGCATGGAGCCTGGTGCTGCTTGCCAAGATGCCTTTGAGAATAGCAGCTTGTCATGACTTGGAAAGGGTTCTCCCAGCAGCTCGGGGAAAGCTCATCTCACTTCTGTTTAATTTTTGCCTTCCTAGGACTACTTAGCAACTCTTTGTGAGATTAAAGAGAACCTGGGGTTTCCCCCTCATGGAAGACAGACACATTCCAGACACTTTGATAAGCTCAGGCTGAGTGACAGCATGATGTGTGTTCCCAAGCTCTCCAACATCCCCTGTTCTCATATGCATTCCCTTCTTTTCAATATCCTTTTAAGACAAAAGCAATACCCTGAAAAGTCAAACGGTAGGACTGTGCTCACCCACACCACATGTAGCAGGATGCTGATCCAGTCTTAGCATGCATCCAAGCGGCCTATTTTTTCTTTCTGCTACATCCCTCATGAAGCTGTTCCAGGGAAGCAAGGCATAGACAGATATTCCTGGCTCAATCTCTGTTTCTCACACTAAGTAGGACTTCACACATGGCTGCACCTTTGAACGTGCCCAGCTGAGCTGAGTGTGGATGCCTTTGCACACCTGCTCTGAAGAATTTAACAGACTGCTGGCTTGTATTTAGGAGTCAATCACATCTGCCCAACAGGTTGTTTTTTTCCTGTAAACTACCATTTTCTAGCCCTAACCATTTTCCAGCCCTAACCATTTTCCCCATTAGCCAAATTTACCTGTATTTGGATATCCTGGCCATTAGAAATTAGCACATCCCCCTCATCTGCCCTTTTGCAAGCTTCCTGTTCTTAGCAATTCCCCAGGATACCAATTATTTCTTCAAAATAAATAACCACAAGCTTCTCAGAGAGCTCCTGTATGGAAAATACTAACTTTCTCTTTTAAAAGCACATAATACTTGTGTGACAACTTACTCAGTTATCAGCAGACATGGAAGTAAATCATCACCCTCATTAGACAAGAATACACTATCCTGATTTTTGAAATAGACAACGAAAAAGTCTATTAACATTTTCATCTTTCTCTCTTGCACTACATAATATTGATCTTCCCAGTGCTTCACCCAGTGGTGGGAGTACACATGCTAACACAGCTTTACACACTCACATCCTTCTGTGTTCAAGGAAGAATTAATTTCTGGGAATGGCATAGTCTTCTTCCCTCCCCTACCTCAGAGTTTCTAATTGCATCCTTCGCTTTGCCCTCCAATCAGATGTACTTTCATCAAAGCTGATCTTCTTGAATGCAAAAATCACATCACATTGGACATTAGAGATATCAGCTCAAAATCATTCACATTTTGCTCTTTGTGGGTGAATAGGAGGCAATTTTTTCTTTAATTTGCAAAAACAGACAAGTAAATATTCCTAATGAGAATATTAACATTTAGTCAGAGAATCAGCATTGCTAAGTGCCTAACTTACTGCTGCATTTTCTACTCCTGAGATCACTCTTTAAAAAGCAAACAAACACACACAAAAGAATGGCAATAACTATGCCAGGGTAGATTTGTATTCCCCTTGGCAAGCTCAAAGATAAAACTCAAATTGGAGCTATTATGCCTGGGATGAACAAATTTTGAGTACCCAAACTTGTCCTTTACAGGGATCACAGAATTGTTTGCCCTCTTTGTATTCCAACACAAAAATTAGAGCATATGCAGCTGCTAGTAGGAGCCAGATTCAGAAGGAAAAAAAAAACTAGGGTGGCATTCCAGGCAGCAAAAAGGAAACCCATGAAACTCCCTGGTCAAAGACACTGCGGGTGCAAAAAGTTACCACGGGTTCAGGGGGTGGATGGGACAAACACTGAGGGTTGCTACATAGAAACCCAACAAGTGGCCCCAGAAACCAAATGCTGAAAGTAGCTGGCAACTGTGGGATTGTTATGAGGACAAGTATGGTATATACTTGCCCTGCTCATTCAACATGTTGTGAGACACAGGGATGGGATGGGACATAGATCCATGATCTGAACTGTGTGATCATTCTCACATAAAATTAAATCAATTCATGTCCCACCAACAACTGGAAACACCCACAACTCTGGAAAATCTTCTCTGAAGAGGTTTACCTGTTTTGTCTTGGGAACTTAGTATATCACAACTAATATGTGTTCTCTTGACATGCAAACCAGAAGTATACAAAGGAAACACGGAAGCAGAGCTACAGTGCCACAAGCAATTAGCCCAAGAATGATTTGCCTCCCTCATTCTGTGCTCCAGTCAGACAGCAGTAAAGTAGTTGCTGAAGAAGCTGGCTGCTATAGCATATTTTTTTATTTTATAGATATAAATACCTTAAAAAACAAATAATCTTACCAGTATCATGGCAACATGGGAAAACCGCTCATAAGTCTGACAGATATATGCCAGCCCTGTGTCATCCAGGAGGATTTTCTGAAGAATAAACGTAGCAACCTAGAACGGGGAGAAAGCAGAAAACAAAGCATATAAACAACTAATCTACCCTGAGAAGGGACAGCCTTTGTGTGGTGCTCTTTTCAAGCCAGCTCCAGAGTTAAAAAGCCTTCCAGCAGGCAGCAAAATGCTTTACTCAGTGAAAGTTAGGAGACAAGAGAACATGCAGGAGAGTACACAATGCCTGGCATATCTGGCTAAAGAAAAGAGATGGACACAAAGCAGAGTGTGCAAGATGACTGGATGCAGGTTGCATAAGAAACCAGCTACTGCCAGGCCACTCAGGCAGCCTCAGGTCTTGGTTTTTGAGGAGGTAAAAACTCCACTCAGGCTTGTCCCAGCATTTGCAATAGCAGAGAAGCCAGCTCTGCAGGGCACTGGCTGTCTGGTCAATCAGAGATGAACAACAAAGTGTCTTTATTAAAACAAAAAAAGAAAAAAAAGGTACCGTTTTGGAGAGCTCACTGCCAGACTCCATAATACGTAAGCACAAGGGGATAATTTCTGTTGTCAGTAAGAAATTTATCACTTCTTGCTCATCAGTTTTCACCAAGGCCCCTTGAAGTAAAAACAAAACCCAAAATCAGTAAATGGTAAACTGTTTCAAAAAATCTCACCTTTCAAAGAGAGCCTGTGCTCTGCCCTCCCCAGTCTGAATGCCAAGCAGAGCAACTGACATCCTAGATATGTTGCAGCACATGACTGGAGAAGAAATCATTTTGGCAGGTAATCAGTGATCAGTGTAAAAGTAATGGGTTTGGGGGTTGTTTATTTTTCAGAAAGTAGATGCACTCTTGGCTCTCCTTCAGAAGAAACACAAACACAAGAGGATCATGGCACCCACAGCAACCTCTGGGAGGAAGAAATGCATTTTAAGACATTTTAAGACTCTTTGTGCATTGAGAGAAAAACCATTTGGGCAGAAAGAAGAAAGAAAAAAAAAAACAGGATAAGGGGAAGACAAGGAAAATACACTCAAGTCAATCAGTGACAAACCCAAAGAAAGCCCGGCATGCACCCATCCATCCCAGTGCCTAGCTGGGAGGGCTGAGGGTGAAGGTACAAGTCTGCAGATACTTATGCTCAAAGAAACATATTTTTGGCAATGCATTTAGACTTCAGTGGGATTTTTATAAGTGCAAATAAAGAGGAGTCAGCCTCCACAATGGAAAAGGAGCAGCTCCTTCTCCTACAGGACTTGGAAAATCTCAATAACACGAGACTTCTGACTTTGGTCATGCAGATCTGTATAGCCACAGCATGAACTGCTCAAACTCAGCAAGAGATCAGTCCAGCATTAGTCTGGCTGCTTACCAATGACCCCAAGGCTTGTGAGCCGCAGGTACTCAAACGGACGGGTCTTGCTGACGGTGTGCAAGAAGGGGTACAGGAAGAGAGGAATATGAGCTGCCAGAAAAGCTGACCTGTAGGAAAGAGAGAAGACAGAATGTGAACAACAAGGAAAACAAAATGAGCATACAATCTAGCATACCACACAGAGCCTCAGTCTATTCCTGGTGGACCCCATTGCTACTGCTCCTCAAAGGTGGGTAACAGTCAATTCTCTGATGGAAAGGCAGGAAGCAAATTCTGCACTGGGGACAGCACAAAACCTAACATCTGATCTGTCAATTACCTGCATTCCTGCCTCAGCTGATCAGGAACTGAGCACACCCTGCTGGTTTTATTACCTCCTCCTGCCATCCAGACCCTCTGTTTTGTACATTCACTGCTGCATTTCACCCTGCAGGTTCCCAATGGCAAGGATCGTCAGCCAAAATGCCTGTGAAAAGTACCTCTCAGAAATACAGACTGGTTGAGCTTTAGGCATCACCAGAATTTAAATGTGCACCAACACCTTTCCCCAAGAGTCCTCAGACTGCCTTCTGCCAGTAGTGAAAAATAAAATCTGCAAGTAGAATGCTGGAGATTGCTAACAGAGGGAAGCTCTCTTGCACAGTCATCCAAAATACTTCCTCCACTTTCAGTTTTCAAACTTTAAATGTAAAGGTGAGTCATGTAAAACTATCCTATTTCTTCGGATATCATCTCATGGAGGGTTGCTGTTTAACACTGCTTTGCAGCAGCTCAAAATCAACTTCAGCAATGCTGCTGCTCAGCAGTAAGAGAAACCTGAGATTGTGGATCTCTGGGTAGTTTCCTTCTGAGTATTAGCTACTGATTTTCGCTGAACCAACATCATATTTTTCGCTACTGACATGGGCTGGGCACAGATTGAGAAAACATGAAGTCAGACACTGGCTGAGGACTCCAAAAATTGCTCTGCTATTGCTCCCTTGCCTCACACTTGCCTGGGAAGGAGAGTCCTGTTCATTCCACCCTTTCAACAGCTGGTCTGAAAAACTGTAAGCTGAAATTTAAGGAGTTCTTTTGATTTCACAGAATATTCTGAGTTGGAAGAGACCCACAAGGATCACGGAGTCCAGCTCTTAAGTGAATGGCCCATATGGGGATAGAACCCACAAACTTGGCATTACTAACACTGTGCTCTAACCAAGCTCCTTGTCTAAATATCTGTAAGCTCAAGGATCCTTGCACACAGCACTCAACACAAAGGTACCCTTAGCTATGGCTGACCTCTCAGAAGCTGCCACAACCCAGTGTTCTGAGAATTTGCAAGATCTCAGGATGATCCAGGGAATGCAATGCATTTAGGACCATAAAGCTGTCATCTTGGTAATCCATGCAAACAAGTAAAAGCAGCAGACAGCTGCCTATCTATCAGCTCTGCTCTGTGTTTCACTTCTCTTAAGTAAAAAAAAGAGAAAGGAACTAAAGCACTTCTAAAGTCAAACACATGCACTGAGGTATCAATATCAACACCTTAGAAAACTCACACAACTTGGAAACACTTGCCTAGTTTCAGGGTGTGATGCAACACATTGTAGTAGAGCTAAAGCATTGCAGACTCTGTTGGACTGATGGGCTGTCAAAGTCGGAGGGTTGATTGATGGATAAATATTTACAATTTCCTACAAATTAACAGAGAGTGGAAAGTTAAAGGAGAAAAATATCAGAAAGCTACACCAAAGTACTTGCCTGGCAAGGAACTGCAGTGACAGCCGATAACAGTCCGCTTTCACCAAGCATCACTTTCAAGTTACATGGTAGCCACGATGCTGCCCAGGCAAGGGCAGAGCTGGGTCAGAGTCATTTGACATGGAGTCACACAAGTGCATTCAAACAATCTGCTCCCCTCACCACATGATCCAACAAAGATCATACCCCCAAGCAATGGTAATAAGGGATCCCACCAGTTCCTCCCCAGATCCACCTCATGGATGCACAAGCTCAGCAACGTGCTGATGCTGCATCACGGAATAAAGACACAGACAGTCCAACCCACCTGAAGGAGAGCTGCAATCGTGCCAAATGAGTGCCACAGCATTGGGGCGAGGTCAGGCACAGACTCACGCTTCTTGCTCAGCTCCAGCAGTGCATTCTCCCGTGTCTCAGGGCTGGACAGCTCATTGATCCATTGGTAGATCTTTTCACGGTCAACCTGAGCCAGTGCTGTTGGCACAGGCTGGGAGGGAGACAGGAAAGCTTCAGTCCAAACATTTTATTCAATTCTCACCCAAATCGTTCCCACAATCTGACAGAAAAAGAAACTCCTGACTGAGAGGGCAGGACCTAAAGCTCTATTAAGATGTTCTGGATATGGATCCATCCCTTCCTTAGATTAATCTTAGTATTTCACCTATTTGAAATTCTAAAGCTTTCTTTCCTGGCCTGACTTGTTAACACAGTCTCCCTTAATCCCCTTGTCAAGTAGTACCTTTGTAACTTCATTCAGCAGTGAGAGCCAAGCTGCTGCTCATCTGTGCCAGCAGAGCTCCTGGGGAGTGACACTCACTTCAGCCAGCTATCATTTGCTCCACTTGCATTTAGCATGCATTTATTTCATGCTTCAAGTGCAAGATTCCACAGATTCAGAGTAAGGCAGAGGTTACTTTTTTCTCTCCACAAACAGCCATGACATTGGAAACTGCCAATGAGATTCACTCAATGCACACAAGAAAAATATTCATACAAATACCAGAAAAATTTTCACTACTTCACCATCAGCATGACACTGGTCACAGCCAGTAACAGCTGCTGTTACCAATAGCTCGTATTTATACCAGGTACACGTTCACATGCATGGAGCTAAAAGGGAATTTTTCAAGAATGACTTTGTGCAAGATCTCAGGATGATTTGATTCCTTTTCACAATAAGCCTAGAGAAGGGTAGACCTGTATTCCCAGCCAAGACACATCTTCTACTTCCCAGGAGAAATCCGGATTTTGCTTGTGCCTCTCTTGAAACACCAGGGAAAGAACAGTATCAAGAAGTTCTCAATACAAAAAACAATGAGGAAGAAGAGGGAAAAGAGGGACTGTATCATAATTTCTGTGGAGAAGGTAAGGCACAAGTCTTTCACTGAAACTTTGTGGCCTGCCTCTGCTGGCACAAGCAGCACTTGGTGCAAACAAATAGTCTGCAGGCTTCCTAAGGAGATAGTTTGGTGACTCAGATACAAAATTTTGAGGAAGACAAAAACCATCAGTAAAACCTCCTGTGTGAGCACTTGCAAAAGCCAGGTCAGAACTTTTCAAGCGCTGCTGTAATGGTTGTTATTGAAGCCAAGCACAGCCCTGTTGGTACTTGCTGCTGCTGAGCAATCAGCATGCAACTAGCTCTGCATCCTGCTATGCACGGTGATCCCGGCTGGAAACAGGACTGTATTTCTTTCTTTCTTTTTTAACCCCAACTGAAACTCTTCATGTGCTCCCCCCAACAGATGCAAGCAGAGCCTGTACGGCACTGACAGCAACACTGTCACCAAGCAGCTCACCACCAAGACATGCAGGAGAATACAGGGGAGCTCAGGAACTGAAAGTGCCTGAAACAAGACCTGAAGCCACATGGCAGAGGCAGTCCCAGAAGGGATGGAGAGAGACTTCTAAACCTTGGGCAGACAGCAACAGCTTTCTTTCTTTACATCTGCAAAGGCTTCCCTCCTCTGTTTATCCCCATTTTATATCCATAGTCATATCCAAAGAGATTCTTCCCCAGCTGTGGGATTTCTCTCTCCTCCAGCCACTTCCGTTGTATTATTTAACTTAAATATTCACACATAAGCCAATGTAGTGTTGTCAGTTCCTGTACTCTAGGGCTCAAATACTTAGCTGTTCATATTTCCTCCTATCCTCTTTTTCTCTCATTGTCATAGTTTAGGGATCGTATTCTCCAGTTTAGTGTTCCCACTGAAACCACTCCAAACCACTTGTCACCCACTCACTCACTCACTCCCAGTCCCCCTGGTCCAAGATGGAAAGGGGAACTGGAGGCACAAAAGATAAAGATCACAGGTTGAGATAGGAACAATTTACTGAAAACAGCAGTGAGATAAGAAAACTAACTAATAACTAATACTAATGACAGAGGGTACAAGAAAAGAAAAGTTATTGCTCACCCCACAGAACCCCCTCTACAATACCCAACTGCTTCTTGGGCCACACTCGCCCAAACCCAAATCAAGTCTTTCCTCTCTCCCTGAAAAATGATGTGAGGTGGTACAGAATAATCTCTGGGGCCTAGCTATGCTCCCTCCTGTCTACTGCAAAAATTAACTATGTTCTGGCCAGAACCAGGACACTCACCTACTCAATTCATAATTTTTTTTTCCCAAAATCTCAAACTAAATCAGTGATCCTGCCAAGTTTCTTGTGTCCCTACAACTGTAAGTGCAATTGCAATGCTAACTTCTACAATGAAGCTCAAAAAGAGAGGGAGAATGAATAGAGCTCATTTGTTTTTATGTGGAATGGTGGATTGACAAGCAGTATAGCAATGATGTTGTTATAATTCTGTTATCTAAAACTTCCACCTGTTTTTCTAGACTCACTGGAAGTTTCAGTTCCTGTACGCTTAAATACATCGACCCCTTAAAAGCACAATCATGTGCTTGTGATCCCTAGAGAACACTAAGTAGATTTTCCACACAATTAGGTTTATGATGTCCAATATCTGCCTTGGCCAGAATAGACTGCTTTTCACAGGCTCTACAGTTGCTCCTTTTGTTTTAGTTTAAATGGAAAGATGTATTTTTTTCCTAATTCCCTATTACTGTTTCTTCTTCTTCCTCAAACACCCAAAATTCTGGGGAACCCTGAGGGCCACACAAATCCTGCAAGCTCCAGCACAAAACTGCCACCAGGTAGACTTTCTTTTGCATACAGAGAAAGTAAAACTTATCAACAGTATTACATCAGGAAAAATCTGGTAAAACCCTCTCTCCTTCTTGGAGAAAATCTCTAATAATCCAGCATAAACTATGTATAAATCAAATATACACTCAAGTGAGTCCTAAAATAAAGTTGATCTCTATTCTGAAATAATTTTTTTTGTTAAAATTGTCTTTAAAAAAGAGAGAAAACCAGAACACAGGCAGAGGATAAATGGGAAATACACATAATGGGAGTCCTTAATGCATTTCAACAAACACTGGAATTACAGTGCTATAAAAATGTAAATGCTGATTAAGGGTGTGATCTGGCACACCCTTCCATGCTCTGGAGAACAGTATTTCAAACCAGAAATATTCAGCAGCACCCCAAGAACCAGTTAAAATCACAAGGATTTAAACAAAGAGGAAAAACTGAAAAAGTTCTCTAACTTCTGCTCATCAAAACTTTACTGGTTAGTCCAACCAGATCCTTGATTTAAGTTCATTTGGAACAGCTCTAACTGCTGGTTGTGCAATACACCTCCCACACTCAGTACACACAAGCCTCAATCAGCTCTAGGAAGTCTTACACATACCATGAACGTGCATTTGGGGAAGTGAAAACCAAAACACAAACCAAATCACGTGGGAGATACAAAACAATAACCACATCCTTCAAACTCAGCTTCCATTTTTGAACCCACCCAGGCCAAGGTACCATTCCACTCCTGCCAGCCTGAACATCAGGCACCATATCCAATCTTAGCAGCTTCCTGCGGGGGGTGAGGGCAAGCACCAACTATGGAAGGTTCTGCACTGCAGTGGGGCAAAAGGGAAGTAGGAACAGGCAGCATCTGCAACACTGAGGGGCTTTTCACTATCTACTCTTTGCCTCTGCAGTCAAGGCCAGCAGTCAAACAGCTCCCCAGAGGGCAGAGGAGGTGGCTGGGCACGCAGGAGGTGTCACAGATGAGTGTTTTAAGGTCACTTAAATAAGATCAACTGTGAACCTTGTGCCGCAGCAGAAAGGTCTTCCTTATCCTTTCTTAGCCTACCCTTTCCTACCCTTATCCTTTTCTTCCCTGCTTTCTCCCTTCCACACTGTGGATAATTTTTTGGACTTATTTTGGTTGTAGATTAATTAATTTTAGACTTTTGTTTGCTTTTCCTCTCTGCTTTTTAAACAGTAGAGCAAACCTTAACAACGAAATTTGTCACGCTTCTGCTTTTGTATAAAACCTGCTTTTACCAATACCTTTGCTAGCGATTCTTCAAAGGACCTTAAAACACTGATTCGCTACAGCAGACATCAAGGCGCAGGGAGGGAGCACGGCAGGCAAGAGGGAAGGAGGGAAAGCCCTATGTGATGCACACGAGGCAGAGCCTGGTCACCCAGCAGGGAAACCCTCCAGGCCCTGGACGAGCCACGCCACAGCAGAGCCCGCACGCAGCACGAAGCAGCCTCAGGGGAGCAGCCGGAGTTAGGCAGCTGCCAAACGGACCCGGCCGGTGATGCCGAGGGGACGGAGCTCCGGGGCTCCGCCACCCCGCGGCCTCAAGTTCTCCCCGCAACCACAGGCGGCCGCGCTCCTATTCCCCACACGGCCCCCGCAACGAGGCCCCATCCCCAGCGCCGTCCCGCCGCCGCCCGGCGGGGCGCGGAGCCGCACGCTCACCGCGGCCGTGGCCAGGCTGTGCATGGTCGGAGAGTGGGAGCGGAGCCGGTGCCGCCTCAAGCCACCGTCACCGCTGCCGCCATGGACCCGCCGCCACCGCGACCTNGCGGGACACGCCGGGACACGCCGGAAAGCAGGTACCGGCACTCGCTGCCACCGACTCCTACCCGCTCCTGCCGGCCGCGTGCCCCTCCCGCCGCGCGGCGACCGCCTGCCCTCAGAGCGGCCGGGCCTGGGACGGGCGGCGCTCCCGTGCTCTCTGTGTCCCTGTATGGCTGAGTGGCGGAAGGGGAGCGGGGCCAGGCCCGGGAAGAGCGGGACCACCGCCAGGCCGGGCCGGGAGTGGCGGCGCCTGAGCGCGGGATGCCTGCGGGAAGCTCCCCGGCGGCGCCTCCCGGGCTGCGCGCAGGGGCCGCTCCATTCATTCTTTCTGGATTTTATGGGGAATACGCTTCGCCGTGCTCACAAACTTCCCCGTGCTTTCCGGAACCCTTGGGGCTGTGTCTCTCGCCCCCGGGCCGAGAGCCCCCGGGGAAGCCGGAGACATCCGTCCGGGCCGTGCCAGGTGGCCGCGGGTCCCGCGTCGTCAGAAACAAGCTCGTTTTCTTTCTTAGGTTTCTTCCAGAACTTTGGTTCTCATTTCATACTGGTTTTCCTCGGGCACTTTCTTCCCCCCTCTTTCCTTAGATTCGTTGAGGTTAAGGGGTTTTGAGGACTTCTGTGTCTGGAATTGTGTCTGCTCACCTTTCAGCAGTAAGGAATAGGTGCGCTGCTGTTCACACCGGGAGAGATTTTGTTAATCTAAGTTTCCTTCGCTGCTGTCCAATTCTTCCTCACTGTGCTTAAAAACAGTGAAACAATTCTACCAAATTTCTACGGAAAGTTCAAGCTATGCTTCCGTCTTCCTTTAGCCATTATTTGGCTTGCCAGGTTATGCATTTTTCCTTTTTAACAGGTTTTTAAGGTGGAGCATACTTACTCTTGCTAGCCCTTTTCTGTGAGAAAGCATGGCGCTGTTAAAGGTGCATGGACCCGTCCGGATGCGCAGCATGCAGACTGGGATTACGAAATGGAAAGAAGGGAGCTTTGAAATTGTGGAGAAGGACAACAAAGTGAATCTAGTAGTTCACTACAATGTTGGAGGAATTCCAACAACGTTTCAGGTATGCCAGACATTAAGGCTTTTGTTTTAACAGTGCATGGATTGTGCTCTCTTGTGAACAGCTGTCCTCTTCAAGGCTATTAAGTGTCCTACAGTCTTTCCTCTGTCACTGTTTCTTGTTCCTCATTTCCTGAACACTAATCCCTTTGTATAACTCTCCAGTAAATTATGTACAAGTATTGTTAAAGGATCTACCAAGGTTGGCAGTGAGATACCACTGAATGGGAAGAACCAAAAAAGCAGACAAAAGTTACAGAAGTATAGAGCATCATGGCCCATGTTTTGGATTTTTTGGAACCTGTAACCTTTCTGTTACTGGCACATTTGCCTTCTCTAGAGAAGGTCCCGACCACTTTATACTGTTTCACCAGCTGAAGTTTAATGGTGTTAACACACCTGTAACCTTTTGCAAGGCTTTGCTGAACATTAGTTGTTACAGTTTTAGGTTTTAAATGCAGATGCAGATTGCTGTTAGAGATTCTCGTGAAATATTCAGCCAGAAGTTTTCACGTTCTATAGCTGTTTCCAGGTCAGTCTTCCTAGATTTTGAGCAGAATGCCCTAAATCAAAAGCAGAGTGCTTTTTCTGTAAGAAATACATACCTGTTTTAAAAATACGTACATGACATAAGAGCAGTTGGAAGAAAAATTAACTTATTTAGCAACTTTGCAACAGCTTAAAGTGATCTGTATGTTGGCTTCTGCTTTTTCATGCTGTTTTTCATCAGTAATGTTCACAAGTCTGTTCTCTGAGCCGTTTATTTCTGCGTGCAGATGCTATGAAAAAAGTTCATTTCTTTTTGAAAGGCTAGGTTTTTGCTGCCTTAGTGTGCTGAAAAGTCTCAGCAAAGAATCTGGCAGCTGTCCTTGCCTTGAAATCAAGGCTGTGAGGAAATCATTAGCTGTGGATTGCTCCCACCTGTGTTGCTGTAGACTTGAAAAGAATCTCTGCCTTCTCGTGTGTGCTGCTGTGGTTTAATCCACAACCTGTGTGCAGGTTTGGTTTAATCCACTGTTGGACCATGTTGCTCCTGAGGGGAGCAATCCTGTCTTCCCCTCGTGCATTCCCTGGGTGGTTGCTCTCATACACTCCTTTCTGCCTGGATGAGTGATATGATGTGACAGCAACTCGAAGGGAGGTTCCACAGGGAGGATGAGCCTACAGAGCAGCTAACCATGGCCTAAGGGGGCAGGTTTTGTTCCCAGCCTCTCACATCTGCTGTCTCTGGCACTTGTCAGGTCTCTATGGGAACTCAGTGGAGGGTTTTCACAGAAATTTGGTAAAAGGATTGAATTCGGGATCTAGTGGAGAGGGTGATAAACCACTATGCAACTGGGACTGCAGCAAAGGAAGAGGAGGAGGTTTGTGCTGGAGGGTAGTTTGTGTGAGATAGCCCCAGGCTGCTGGCATGCCACTTCAGGTGTGACAAATTCCTGATGATCTTGCTTTAGAAATAGTATTTCCTGGTTTTTTGACAAGCTGCTCTGAGAGGACTGTGGGTGGTTTCCCTGCCTGTTTTTACTCTTCTGTAATGGAAGGTTTGGATGGATCCAGCATTATATTTTTTTTCCTACAGTAACTGGTGTGTCTTCAAATTTCTTCTGTCAGATGATATTGTAGAGATGTTTCAGAGTTTTAACTAAGTTTTCTTAGATAGTATTAAGAGAAATACTTTGTTTCCCTGCACCTCCCAAAACTTTGTGACACTGACTGGATCATAACAGGTGCATGAAGAGTATGGATGGAGTCTTCTGACAGCATTTTGAGGTGAAATGGGTTGTTTTGCACTGAGATGGTGAAGTAATTGTAATCCCTTTGCACTGGGCTCAGTGTTTTAAGAGAGCATGAAAAACTTGGAGCCATTATTCAATTTTTAGGTCTCTGAAGATATTTTTAGCTTATATTTAAAAAAAATCCCGACAGCCCACAAAAAAAACCCAAACAAACTCAAAATACAAGGATTGAGCACATAGTGTTTCAAAAGTGTAATGTTCCCATTAAAACAAACCCTTAGTTTCTGATCGAGGTGGTTTTCCAGCCCCTCTTACAAGCTGCTGTTGTGTCTAGATTGGTTTTCCAAGAAGGTAGAGATCTTAATGGGAAAGAAAATCTCGTTGGTGGACATAGAGTGTCTTTTATTATCTCAGTCTTTTTGAGCTACCCTCGACCTGCATGAGTACTCAACAACCAGTTTTTACAGGGGACTTAGCATGAAGTAACAAATAAGGTTATTATAAAGTAGCAGCGGCATCATTTGGAGGGACAAAGTCTTATTAAACTTATTCCTGTTCTCAACCATAACCCTGAAAGTTTTGACACCATATTATTGTTACGATGTTACATACAGACTAAGCATGTTTCTTACTGACTTACTCCCTTAGCAGATTTTTTAAGCCATTTCAAATCTGTCTTCTCTGGGAGCAATTTGTGAAGTGATACATTTGTGTTTAATAATTGAAACTTTCCTCATCTAAAATTGTATTTCGGACTTTATGTAGAAGTTTTCACTAAATGGGATTTCGTAAAGTTGTTTTTCTTTCATGTTTACAAATGTCACACTCCGTAGGAAGGTAAGTTTCAGAAAGCTTGTCCAGGACTAGGAACTGTTGAGCAATGGTGATACTGTCCTTACAGTTCTGTCAGATGCCAAGGTCACAGATTATATTAATTCTGTGAGGTTCAATGTTTCCTTGAAGTGGAGCAAGGAGAAGTATTTTGGTGGGAGTCTATCTTATCCTGTCTATTTGAAATATTTTGTTTGAATCTGTAAGTATTTTGGCCTTTTGAAGTTGGATTTATGCTTATAGTCACCTTCTTGTTTTCAGTTAAGCCATAACATTAAAACTGTGACCTTACGACCCAATGGCAGAAAGCTGTGCTGCCTGATGCTAACACTAAAGGATACCAGCTTTCTGACAATTGATAAGGTACCATTTAAAGATGCAAATGAAATGCGGATGTATTTGGATGCAGTCCATCAAGACAGGGTTCATACTGGTAAGTGCAATTGTTGTAAATCATGTTATAACATTATGGAGAGGTGTTGTGTTTTCTTTTTCTCATCTTATCATGGCTACCATATCAAACAACAGCTAAACCCCAAGCATCTGCTTAATCATTCTTCCCAGTGGGGTTGGGAAGACAATGAGAAAAGTGAAAATGAGGAAACTTGTGGGTAGAGACAAAGACGGTTTAAGTAAGTAAAGCAAGAGCTGTGCGCGCAAGCAAAGCAAATGAGGAATTCATTCACCACTCCCTTGTGGGCAGGCAGGTGTTCAGCCATGTCCAAGAAAGCAGGACTCCGCCATGTGTAATGGTGACTTGAGAAGACAAACACCATCACTGTGCCTCCCTTATGTCTTCCCCAGCTTTATGCACTGAGCACAATGCCACATGGTGTGGGATATCCTTCTGGTCAGTTGCAGTCAGATGTTCCGTCTGTGTCCCCTCCTGACTTTTTGTGCACCCTCTGCTTCCTCAGGGGTGATGTGAGCATGAGAAAAGGCCTTGACTCTTTGTGAGCAGAGCTCAGCAATGACTATAACATCTCTGTGATCAGCACTATCTCCAGCACAAATCCAAAACATAGCCCTATCGTTGCTACTGTGAAGAAAATTAACTCTGCTCCAGCCAAAACCAGCATACATCTTCAGCACATTTTGTCCTCCTTGTGTTCCTGGCTTTCTTTGCACTTCTGTAAATGCTTCTTTCTGGCCTCAAACCCAATTTTTTGTTTTATACCTTTCTCGTGCTGAACAATAATTAGAGATTAACATACAGGATTTGTTTACGTTGTGTGTTGGTATTTGAAAGATTGTCTGTTAATCGCCCATGCACAGTCTCTTCATTTTACTTACTTAGTTCTGTTCTTTTTAAGGTTAGGAAGTTTGCTGCCAATTGGCTAAGTGACCAGTATGAGGGATATCCATAAACACAAGCTTACGTCTGTGCATTCAGAATATTGTAATCTATTGGCAAGAAATCTAGTGTGCTCTTTCCGAAATCAACTCCAGCTAAACCTTTTGCAAATAAAAATCCCAGTCAGTTAAATGACAATCAAATCAAATATTGTGTACTTTTTCTGTCAGCTGGGAAACCCTCACAAGGATCTGGCAGCTTTGGAGGTGTGCTGGGCAGCAGGGCCACACAGAAGGAAGCTAACAGGCAATTCTCTTACATAGAGAACCAGGTTTGTTAAATTGTTCACATTTTCCCTCTCTAATTTTATTCTGTTCCTCTCATTCTCTTATTGTATGTTGTAATAACACGGTAAATATTTTACATCCGAAGTGTTTGTAACCTAGAGAGCTTGAAATAGATGTGTATGGGGTGGTTGGCAGTGCTGTAGCTTGTTTGTGAGGAGACGTCTTTATTAGTAAGAAAGGCCAGTATCTGGCTATGGAAGTCAGACTGTGTTCTTCACATACGAGCTTTTAGGCAGAGAAGAAGTAGAAGTAGGAGGAAAGTCCATGACTGAGACTTGCTTCTCACATAGTTATGAATCTCCCTTTGTTGTATGCCAAACACCTTACATGTGTGTGACCATGTGTTAGTCAGCATAAGTTTTAATGAGTTTAGCAGACTTCAGCCAAATGTATACATTGCAAAGCAGCTGATCCAGGTTTGTAGCAGAATAGTTACTGAATTTGTGGCATTCTGCTCACATTTTTGTATCAATTTCACAGACTTTTCCCCAGAAGTTGTTCTCCTTTGAAATATTTTTCTTCCTTTTCTCCCCAGATTTCATGGTGTATCTACTGGCTTTAATTTACTTTATCTCTGTGAATATACTTGTATTACTGCCCTGAGGGAGACTATTTCTGACATTGTCCCAAGACAAATCTACATGTTACTTAAAGGCCATCTCACTATAAAAACTTGAGGCCGTGTATACAGTGGTGAGATTAGACATGTTCAGTTTTTAAGTCTAAAACTGACCAACGTTCTTTAGTCAACTAATTATTACCTCTTTCCATTGCATTACATGTAGGGTTTATTTGGCCCAAGGTGGCCAGGGCACTGTTTTAATTATGTGGATTTTAGTACAGCTTTTTAATCCTTTTAATTGTAATACCCCCCAGGATTGATCTGGGGATAGTTAGGAATCACGCCTTGGGGTTTTTTTATGTCAAAGCTTGTAAAGGAAATTTAAAAAACTTAAGTTCAACTGACTTAGCATTGGAAAATGAGAAGGGAAAGTGGTTATTGCAATAGAGTTTCATGTTTACAACTTGTATGGCTCAGTCAAAATTTTACCTACGTGTAATTTAAACTCTGAATCTGTTACAAGTAGCATCTCTCCACTTCTGGGTGCTACACTGTAGCAAATAAAAAGTGGTGAAAATCACGTATTGGACTAAAGATGGTCCTGTTTTTTCGTTCTTGGCTTTTCTCCCTGGTCCCCTCCACTTGGGCTTTGCAGACTCCTCCCAAAAGAGTGGCTGTGGAGAGTAAGGAGGAAAATACATTTCGCAAGGTGCTGGGTACCCCAGCAAGAGGCTCTGTTAAGAATTCTGCTGGAGCTGGAACACCAAGCAACAGGGTGAACATTTCAGCATCTCCTGCATCATCAGTCCCTCACAGGACAGGCTTGTTGGAGAATCGGTAGGAGGATTTTCTTCTTACTATGATTCTGTTAAAATTCAGCTCTTTATGGAGCTACAGGTAGAACTCGGTACACTGAGACATAAGAAGGGGATATAAATCTTCCTCTAGTTTTGCTGTTACTTTTAACAGGATGTTAATATACGCTTTTATAGCCTCTGACTGGTACTTGCACTAGAGCTTTAAGTACAGCTTAAGAGTTGGGCAGACCAAATGCTTCTTTGTGTGCTTTAAAAGTGAAGATTGCAGAAGCTAGGTTCAAAATGCATGGAAAGCATTGAGAAATTCTGTTCAGTTGCAAGAGGGTCCTTTACTAACCTTTCAGAAAGAATGACCACAAATTTTTCTGTCATCAGTGAAAAGAGGAAAAGAACACAACCTCCTGGTTCAGAAATGAGTGAAGATTATCCCAAAGAGAATGATTCTTCAACGTAAGTAACAGTTGTTTCTGATTTAAAATTCCTTGTTCATTTGTAAAGTGTATTTTTCTGAAAAGAATGCTCTCAGCCACATGGACTAGGTCAGTCAGCTTGTGAATACATTGGATGCTTGAAATGAGGTATGTTTTCAGGGTTAATAAGGGAAGTACAAACTACTCCAGCAGATGATTTGCATAAACTGGCACGGGCAAATTTTGTGCCATTAATCTTTTGTCAGTTATATCTGTCAGAACTGCATGTAGACTGTATGTGCTTTGACCCTTTTCAAAACAAAAGGGAAATTGCCGTTTGAAGAAGAAGCTCCATGTGTTTGAAGTCAGATTTAATTGTAAGAGGGCTTGTTTAAATGAATGGGTTAAACTTTTGTGAGTGAAGTTCTACTGTTCATGGACAAGTATTAAAGGTGATAAGAAAGATATGCTTTAAAATAAGTTGTAAATATTGAATGGGAATATCCTATATCTTCCATAACTGCACTGCCTTCCACTCTTCTTTCTGTAGGAATAATAAAGCCTTGAGTGACCCAGCATGGAAGTACTTGAATAGTAGCAGAGAGAAACAGTTGAACCTGAAGCAGGCTGAGGAGAATAGGACATCAGGTAAAAAAATGAATGTAAAGCCAAATGATACCTAGCCTTGTCCAGTACGAATTTACCCCTTTGATACTAGTTCAGCAAGCTGCTGCAGAGGTGTTTTTTCCTAATCTGCTATGCGATTAACTTTGTCGCTTCCTCCAGAGCTGTACATGAGATGCAAATAGCCTGCCTTCATTTTCAAAGCCAGCCCTGCTCTAGTGTGGCCTTGACCTTTATTCTTCGGTGCTCATGCCAGCCCATGAGCCAGCTTGCTTCAAAATTCCAATAAGCAGCTTCAAACTATTCCAAGCTGCCTTCTTCTTGGGAGGGGATTTCTGTAATCTCCTGTTTGCTTGCTTGCTTATTTATTTTTTAAACTTTCCTTTGCTCTTAATGCCCATGTGAACTGTAGGCTACTTTTTGTGATTAAAATGTGTACTGCTTGCTTTTACTTTGTTATCTCTTCCCCAGAACTTACAGGGGAACCTATTTGGGGCCAGGACTTTTGTCCTGTTTCTACCAAAGTTCTGTTGAATACTGCTGTCGGACAAGACTTTACAGACAATACAGAAATTTTAGTAGATAAGCTAGCAAGCAGCATTGTTCTTCAGTTTTATGAATAAGTACTTAGCCTCTTTCCTCGTAAAGAGTAATGCATTCAAGATCTTGTTTTTATGGGGAACGTTGGTGGATGAATTCTTTTTTAGTGCATCTCTGATGGTACAAATGTGGTGCTGGAACAGCCAGTAATGTGAATGTTTACCTCTGAATGGATATCTGGTTTTGTCTTCAGAGTCAAAATTAGAGTCTGTGTATCCCTGCGAGTTCTGGTAACAGTATTGCAAACTTCTTTCATATATCTGCATTTCTGAAAGTTGTGTGGCTCAAACAGCTTCAAGCTAGAAAAGCAGCAAATGGTTATTCATTATTCAAACTAAATTACGCTGTGATTCACTGTAATAGGTGGTTTTTTGACTCTTCAGAGCATTTTTTTCATATGGCACCATCTGAGGCATTAGAGTCTCAGGATCTGTCACAATGATATCATAGCAATGAAACAATCCTATTTTGCCCCAAGTATAGTAATTTACTGTGGAATTGGGAGTGGGAAGAGAAGCTGTTTTCACTTCTGCATATTTACCTTGAATTGAAGAAACACTGCATTAGAAGTCAGGAGTTTTCTGTACATGTGTACATGTGTCTTCTTGTCTCTCTGAACAAGAGGAAGGAATTTATTAACTTTCATGTAGTTAAGATAATGACTTCTTAATATTTCATATTGCACTTTGAGTTTGATGGAGACTAATTGAATACCTTAAACTCCATCATGCCTTTACTTACATATCGTTAATATTCACGTTAGTACTTCTAAGCATATGTATTAGTAGTCTCCAAACCAATTCTAGAAATCAGTATTTGAGGATTTTTAAACCTTTTAATACTTTCAAACAAGTTGTTTATTTTAAAAATAGCTGTGTAACCTGGAACAAAATGTCCTGCTTTTCTTTCTCTTTTAAAGGTGTTTTACCACTGCAGTCATCATCTTTTTATGGTAGTCGGTCCACTTCAAAAGAGTACTCCACTGGCAGTTCCACCCTGGACAGGTAGGGCTGAGTCACTAGAATGAACGGTAAATAGCAGTTGTTTCACAGGAATTAAGCTCTTCAGTTTCCTGTGTGTTGATCACAAAGTGCTTAGATGCATAATGTGGTGGGTTTTGTTGGTTTGGTTTTTTTCCTTCAGGAGCACAGTCCAGTTCTTCAGTGTGTCTTCAAGTGCCCTGCTTACATCTACAAACTCTAGCTACTACTTGCAATGGAAAGACTTTGTAAAATCACTCAGATCTGTTATAGTTGTTGTGAATGACTCTAGATGGTTCAAATTCTATATAAACTCTGGAAGTTAAGTCTGAACGCTTGCTTCATTTTTCCCAAGTAGATAAATAGCATGTAATTCTATATTTTAATAACAGTATTTTAGCAAATACTAAATCCTGCTGAGCTTGGGATTCTTCTTTGTCAGGTGCTATGCAGTCAGATTCGTGGTCTCTGCCCTAGATAGATGAGATACAAGATCAAGGGAGAAAAGAAGCATTGTCCATGTTTAAATGTTAGGAATTGAGGTCCATAGTGATTAGGTTACAAGAACAAGAGACTGAAAATGAAGGCTCTGGCCCAGATGCGAATTTTGAGCGTATCTTGGGAGTGGTGATTTCATGCTATGTAATCCTTCTTCTCATCATACAGTGTGGAGAATTATTAAATAAGACCAAAGGCTTGGTTATACTGCATGCACACCAGTGGATATAGGGAAATTTAACCAAGCTAAGAATTTAACACCTCCGGAAAGAAGTGTTCTCTGTCACACCTCGCTGTGACACATTCAAGATATCTTGTATGGCTTTACCAGTCCTTGTCTTCTGTAGTGCTGCAATTCCAGTGTCATGGACTATAGCTCTTTGAGGCAGAGCATTACAAACCTTGCCTTTCTTATGCTTTTATGTTTCTAGGTCTAGTGTATCCAGCCAGACCTCTTCAGCCAAAAGAAGCCTGGGATTCCTTTCTCAGCCTGCCCCTCTTTCTGTTAAAAAAATGAGATCTAATCAAGATTACACAGGATGGAACAAACCCCGAGTGCCCCTTTCCACCCATCCTCAACAACAGTTGCAAGGGTAAATTTAATTTCCTTTATCTAGCATGCATACTTTGATCATCAGAACATGCACATTCTTGTTATAATTGTTTAATTAGAAAATAATCTTGAAATTAATGAACACTGAGGCAGGGAACACTTTTCTTAGTTTGAAGGATATGTATTCTTGAATTCACTTCCTGGGAGTTTCAGAGACATAATAATTTCAGGTAATTCATGTTCTTTTAATTCATTTCTCTGTGTGTGTGTGTATATGTATATGCATGTTTTTTAAAAGTTTGATTGTAGAAACTCATGGGTGCTTTCCTGCTAAGTGCTGCCTCCCATGAGTTTTCAGTTGAGGCTGAAGGGCTGGGGAACAGCTCCAGTAAGAACCTCTGTGGGGAGTGGCTGGGTTGAATATTCTGTGTGTTAGTTGTGCTGTGTTTAACTCTGGCAAGTTGGCACATTGACCATTAGACACAAAGCTGTTTGTTTTTTTTTCAGGTTTTCAAACTTGGGAAACACCTGCTATATGAATGCCATTCTACAGTCCTTGTTTTCAATTCAGTCTTTTGCTAATGATTTGCTCAAACAGGGTATCCCATGGAAAAAAATTCCACTCAATGCACTTATCAGGTAAAATTCACTTTCTGTGAAAGCTGTTTTTTCCTTCATTCCTGTTAAACTGGTTTGGTAATACTGAAGCATCTTTGTAAAGGGTCATTTGCCTGTATAGGTAATAAAAGAAATCCTAGAGCTCCCTGTATTTTGGAGCTTTACTTTTGAAATAGGAAATTAGCTCTTAAAACTTAAAATACTGAGTTACAGGCATTCTTTCACTGTATTTCTAGTGGCAGAGTAAAATGCTTCAGAAGGAAGTGTAAGAAATTGCAAAATAAGTTAGATGCAGGAGAATTTATTTTAAGAACTTTGCCAGGTAGAGTTTAAACTGATCACTAACTTCACCTGATATGTGGGGGCTTATGCGTTTTGTTTAGTAGCTGTGGAAAGTGTTCAAGTTTTGCATACTTAATCTTTCTCAGCCAAATTCAGCCATTTGTGATTTTTATTATAAATTCTCTTGTGTACGTCATTTCTGTTGCTAAATAAGATGCAGGATTATCAGAAGCATTTATGTTTGATTCATCTTTTTTTATATCTTTTGAGGTAATTTTCTATTTTTGGTGTGTCATCTTGAACTCTTTCTACACTACTTGGGATCAGAGGTTGTTCCATGTGCCTCTTGAAATGTCCTTTCTCTAATTTTTGTAGAAAGACCTCTGAAGGTTGTGCTCCATATACCTAATGGGCAGTGTGTGATCCTGTACAAGTCAGAGTTGATACTCAAAGCATCTACTTTGTCTTCTCTTGGTTTGGCTATATCATCTAACCTGGTGACTGTTTTCCTGGTTGATCAGTGATTGCTTATCAACTGCTGTGGTTTCCTAACATGCTTCACTGAGCAGCTGTAGAGGGCTAGGACAGTACACGCTGTTCTTGGAGTTCTGGAGAGTAGCAGAAACTTGTCAAGCTGCAGTAAACTGAGCAGATTCTTGGGGTAACTAATAAGTTGTTTGGTTGGGATGCAAGGGGATTATACAGGTTTTCCCTGTCTTTGGGTTGGGGTTTTTTTGTGTCATGGAATGTGACATCTTCCTATCCCCTTCCCATGTATGTAGCATGACTGAAACTTATGCTTGGAATATATTTGGTGTGTATGTCCTGTGAAATTATAAGGCAGTTGTAAAAGAGAACTAAATCACAGTAGCTGAGAGGCACAGGTAAAGTTAATTTCAAAAGTTTTGTAGCAAAGCTAACAGAAGCACTAGCTTGAACCAAGGAACTCCTCACAGCTCTTTTTGCTACAGCTTTTTTTCTGTTATAATGTTTTTATTGCTGAAAGAAAAAAGGCTTGAAAATGAGTGGAAGTTTAAAAATAAAACATAAATTGAAACCATTCTGACCATTCAAGTTGAATTTAGTGATTTTGAGTTGCTTATTTTGGTACTGTGTGATATCACATCTCCTATCAGTGCAAATGTTTTCAAAAAGCGTTATGAAGTTTTTTCTTATTATAAAAGAGCAGAAATAAGTTTTTAGAGCTTTATAAGGCTTTTCTCTTTACCTTAAAAGACTGTGGATTGGGTTTTTTTGTTCATTCGAGTGCTGTTTGATGATGGCCTCAGATGAGATCTCGACGTTCTTGAAATTGAAAAGGTTAATTCTGTGTGGGATATTTTCATACAGAACCCCTGAACCACTTATCACAGGAGAGAAGCTTTTAGGAACTCTTAAAATAAGGTATCATGAGTTCTTTTATGTTTCTCTAAAGTCCTGGAAAACCAACCAGTGTTTCATTGCCTTCTGCAGACGTTTTGCCCATCTGCTTGCTAAAAAGGATGTCTGCAGCCCTGAGGTTAAGAAAGAGCTGCTCAAGAAGGTGAAAAGTGCCATTTCAGCTACCGCAGAGAGATTTTCTGGGTACATGCAGAATGTAAGTATCATTGTCTGGAAATAGCGATGTGCAGTTTGTTCAGTGTTTGGACTGTGCTGAACACCTGTCAAGCTTCAGCTGTGTTTGACTTTTGGTTGAATGGCAGTGACTGTTAGAGCAGAATTGCCTCAGTGGACTAAATATAATTTCCCCAGTCTCTTTGAGTTTGAGAAAAATACTGAATGAAGTTGTACGAAGCCATTTCATTGCGTTTGCCCTGTTTCTAGGATGCACATGAGTTCTTGAGCCAGTGTCTGGATCAGCTGAAGGAAGACATGGAAAAGTTAAACAAAACTTGGAAGAGTGAACCAGTCCCTAATGAGGATAACTCACCAGGACGTGCTTCTGATGACCTCTCAGCCACCAAAGTTTATACATGTCCCGTTATCAGTAACTTAGAGTTTGAGGTTCAGCATTCTATCATTTGCAAAATGTAAGTGTCTTGACGGCTTATTTTGCACTCATCTTAAAAGACTAGGAAGTGTTCCCATCTCATGTGACTTCATCTGCAGGTTGTAACCAGAATTGAGAACTATGTTTTTTCCAAAGCTAGATATTTAGAAACTTTCTTGTCTAGAAATACTGTAAACCTCACACCATGCTGTCTGCTGCGGCAAGCCTTGAACAGTTTCTTACACCTAGTTCTTCATTGCATGTCCAATGGAAAGCCTTTGTGCATTGCTCTTTGTGTACCAATTATATGGGAATAGAAAGAAAAAGGGGTTTCAGCCAAGTAATATTTCCTCTTAAGAAAATGGAAAAAGGGAAAGCTATGTTTTTAACTTGATCTTTCTAAAGGCTTCTGGGGAATGACGTTTTCTTCAGTATTTCTACATTCTTGCAGAAAGAGATGTAAACCAGTATGTTTGGGCATTCATTGTGTATGACCTGTGCAGCAGATTTCCATATGGGAATGTTTCATTCCACAGAGTTTTCGTGAACACAGATATTTGGGAATAATAGTTTGTGTATACTTTAGTAGTTCCACAGAACAATTAAAAGTAAAGTGCATCCAGGTAATAATTGTAGAAGAAAAATTACTGTGGTACGGTCTTTTTTTTTTCCCCGTCAGAAAAATGAAATGTAAGAAAAAATAAGGGTTTTTGTTGGTTTTGGTTTTTTAGATAGACTCTACTCTTTTGTTTCTAAGAACAGTTTGAAAGTATTTCTAGCACTTCCTTCTGCTCGACTGGGCTGGGCTTACTTATTTTCTCCTAAGAATACTGAATGAAGATGTGTTCAGCTATAGCAATCTGTGCATTTTTGTTCTTACCCTCACACAAATGTTTCAACTTCTAAAGCATCAGAAAGAAATTGCAAGATCCAACTTTGTCCTGAGCATCAAACAGTTCCATTTTGATGAGTAAAAATAGGATGATCAAGAAGTATATGTTTATTAGGAAGTCACTTTACCTTAAAACATGCACATGTTCATGAATTTCAAGTTTATTTTTCATCAGACACAAGCATGTTTCCTTTTAGGTGCGGTGAAACAGTCACTAAACGAGAACAGTTTAATGACCTCTCAATTGACCTTCCTCGAAGGAAGAAATTCCTTCCTTCCCGATCAATCCAGGATTCTCTCGACCTCTTTTTTCGAGTAAGTACTTTGAGGGGGTTTTTTATGCATTGTGGAGTGTGTGTAGGTTATGTACTATATGGAAATTCTGATTGTACAGCTGTTTATTAGTTTCTATTACGGTGGTTTGCAGGCTCTTGACATAACACTGCACTTTTTTGAGGTTTGTCTATTAACAATGTATGGAAGGTTTTATTGTAAAATGCTGTGCAGAAATTAACTGATGTAAAATAGGTAAGCTTCCCAATTTTGTCATGAAAGAGTTGGAGTGTAAACAGATACAGAGAAGAGAAGGGAGGCTGTCAGATTGAGATAATCACTCAGGAATTGCTACCTCTCCTAGGCTAGGATGCTTCGACAGCTTGTGTACAAGCCTTAATTACCTTGGAGGAAAAAGGTCATGCAGGTACAATAATTTAAAAAAATACATAGCTGTAATATGTGGATGCTTACTTTGTAAGTAGAGCTTCAAGGTGAAGCTTCTGAAAGCTAAAAATGAGCCATACATCTGTGAATTGGTGTTGTATTTTGTCATATCTTGAGACAAACTTTTTTTTCTTCTCTGTGTAACTAGTACTTTCAACAGAGAGAGTAATTGATGTGTTTTTTCTTCTAAAAGCTGGTGGAGATCTTATGATTTTAAAAAATACCTGAAATTGTAATGTTGCAATTTGGTTTCACTTAAGGTAGAGGGCTGTAGGAATGTTTGATGGGCAAGTTATGTAATTTCAGGAAAGGGATGCTTCCCCTTTTGATGTCTGTTCAGAACTCTACCCTCATGCAGCACACCCTTGGTAAGTTTAGATGAGGATAGCTTTTGAGGAACAAAGAAGAGATTTTGTACAAGAGGGAGAAAAATTCATGGCACTATCCTCCACCATAGGTTATTAGGAAAAAAAAAATTATCGAACAAATTCTATGTATGGGAGAGAAAACTGTTAACCTCACAAGATTGTCCCCTCCCTTTGGAAGCTAATTTGTGTCATAATGGTGGCTAATTCACTGGTCTCCAGTAGACTTGCAAGAATTCCACCTGTATTAGTGGATATGATGTCAAGTTTTAAGGTCTGCTGCCTGACCTTTACTAGGTCACATTGAAGGTGATTATAATTTTACGCGGTTACTGCTATTTGAAGAGTTTGTGTGACAGATATGATGTATTTTTGGATGAGATCTGTTTGATTTCTCTTTTGTTCCATAAGTCATTTCTCTGCTCCCTTAAACAGGCAGAGGAGATTGAGTATTCCTGTGAGAAATGCAATGGAAAGTCTGCTGTTGTCACACACAAGTTCAACAGGCTTCCCAGGTATATGTTGGCACCTGTTCCTCTCCTTCCTGGATGCATATGTTACAAAAGTGCAAGAGTACCATAGTGAGGCTGCTTCAAGTCCACCTTTTTCTCAGATTTATTTGTATGCCATCATTCCCCTGCCTCTGTAAAAAACAGGGGACAGACCTGTTTGCACGCATGGTGCAAGGTCTCAGCATTCTGTGTGGGTTTGAACTCCAGAACTGTTGGGGCAGTTGGTGTTGTGGAGCAGGCAGTGATCCCAGTGCGGACAGTAGAACATCACAGCCTATTCTCTCTCCCCTCAGTGTATGTTCCAAACGAGTGGGAGGTGCCCCGGGAGAAGATCACTGTGTGTCAGGAGCTTGGGAGAGGCTCCTCTGGAATGGTGTATGAGGGAATAGCCAAGGGAGTGGTGAAGGATGAGCCAGCAAGCAAAAATCCCTTGAAGAGTAAAGCTGGGAAAATGAGCAGGACACTGTGTGCAGTGGTCAGTGTGTGAGAGAGGTGCACCTGCAGTCAGTCTGCATGCTGTTTCAGTTTCACTCTAAAGAAGCCTTGGAAGCCCTCAGCAGGGCTTGTTTCTTCCTCCCTATCACTACACAAGGGGGACTGAGTATTCCCCTTCCCCTTTTCTTGGGGTTTCTGGGATGTGAGCAAAGCAGATGCAGTAAATATATTCTGGAATTTTAATATTGCACAAGCTAAGTGATGAACAGGGGCATAATGACCTGTGTCTTGCAGGTAAGAGATGGACTCAGCCTTTGCCTATCACCCCAAAGCAATAATCTGGTTTGGTCAGGTGAATGCCTTTGGAAAAAAAGCTTACTTGGATTTTGAATAGGTTTTCTCTGACTTCTGTCTTGAGATTAACATTTGTCCTTTTCTCATCTCTCTCAGGGTCCTGATTCTTCATCTGAAACGATACAGCTTCAATGTAGCATTGTCTCTCAATCATAAAGTCGGGCAGCAAGTGGTTATTCCAAGATACTTAACCCTGCTTTCCCACTGTACAGAAAGCACCAGGCTGCCGCTGACGCTGGGATGGAGCGTCCATTCTGCCATGTAAGTGTGCAACTTTGGTCCCTGCTGCGTTAATCATCTGTGCCACAAGGTAGGCACTTGTCAGAGCTCCTCCAGAGGATGTCTGGGCAAGGAAACATCACAAGCATGCAGCTTCAGATGTGTGCTGCTGGTTTGTAGTGCTGCTGTCATAAGAATATGTTTGGAAAGGAAGCATGATAGAAGCAGTAGGAAGAGATGGATGGGCATTATCTAGGGAATATTTGGTAAGATAATATTGTTCACTGTCCTTGAAAATAACTTTATATTCTTTTTAAGAACACTTCTGTTAGTAATTTTTAAAATGTAGGCCTTTCAGTGCAAAGTAATCTAGATTACCTTTCCCTTCAGAGCACTCTAACTCTGCTTAGAAGACAAAACATCCTACCTTTTTCTGCAAATTTCCACTTGTGCCTCCTGTGTTGTCATTCATTTTTCATTGCCTTTCCTGTGCCACTGTAGTATCTGAGCACTCTGCATGCTGCAAATACTCTCTCCATTTCCCTCTTGCGGTTATTTTTGTACAGCTGCCTGACCTGAGACACAGATTAAATGTGCCAGTTGTCACATAGGAAGCATGTGGCAGAATAAGGAGCAAGAAACGCTTAAGGTCTCTTGTAGCCTCTGCTGAGTGACATAGCCAGGGTATCCATAGTGAGCTAGGATACATCTGGTGCATATGTTCAGCAGGTGTTGTGCCAAATGTTTAATGGTGTTTTGAGATATGAGTGGATGTTTTCCATTAATTTGTTTTAACAGTAGAGATCTCAAACGCAGCAAACAGTTTATGATAACCAGAGCAGCAATACTTGAAAATAGGTTGGAAAGAGCTTTCCAATGTTTGGAGTTTTTTTCAGTCATGGAAACCATTGTGATTGACTAGGGAGTGGAAGGGGAAGTAGGCTGGAGAGAAGCAGCCCTGGTTTAGGGGGAAGATGAGAAGATTTCTACAGTGGCTACCATCTGTTTGATAGATGTGTAGTGATAGGGATTGACTTTGAGGAGCCCATGAAAGGATTAAATGGAGCAGGAAGTTGGTTCAGAGGAATCTAGGTAAGGAAAGAGAAATTAAGATGTGGGATATGCCAGAAAACTGGCTGATCCAGAAAACAACAGGAGACTGTGGTTTGGGAGCAGGAACTCAAGTGTTGGTGAGAATAAAATATAAAGGAATGAGTTGTCTTGACATGGGAACAGAGAGCCTTTAATTTGTGAGCTGGTCCTTAAGGGTGCATTGCCGAGAAGTGAATCAAGTTTAAAGGATTATACATGGTTTTGAACCACTGCTATTTATTTATAGTGTGATGAAGTTATTACTGTAAATCTAAGCAATTAGCAAGTACATACTGGTATTCTTCTTGTTCTTTTGGTCATGGATTTGCATGCATAGCAGACGAGTAAATGCTTAGTTTTTAAAGACTGTAACTACTGCAATAAATATTTTGCTCTTTTAATAGTTCCCGCCCGTTGAAAGCCTCCCAAATGGTGAATTCCTGTACTATAAGCACTTCCACACCTTGTAGGTGAGTTAGAGCTCTGAGATGCTCATGTCGGATGGCCTGGGGTTTTGTGGCATAGTTTCTAGGCGTTTTTAGATTTTCCAGTTATTTTCTGGTTTTTTATGTTGTAAATTATTTCAGCTACTGTCTTTTTTCATATCTGAGTTTTATTGGTATTACATGGTAGCTGAAATTAACAGCAGTGGTGCAATTTGCCTAGTTTAAGCAGCAAAATGATTTCTACTTCTGCAATCTAGCTCTTTGTTCTGACTCTGTGGAGCCAAAATGGGTGTTTTGGGAACAGGTGGTTGACTCCTTAAGTTTATTTGCAAAGATGAGACAGCCAGTTTTTGATACTTTGAAAAGTGTGATATCACACTGGATGGTTTTGTATTGAAGGATGCTTAAAGACCAGATTTACTAATAGAACAGAAATCGTGACTTCCTCAGACTCCTTTGTCTTCTGTTTTAAAGAAACAAGAATTTATCTTAATGGAAGAGCGAACAGGAAAAATGAAAAATTGGTGCATTTTTGTACTTTTTATATCTGGCTAATGTTGTGAGAAGTCCTATGTCCAACTTTAAAAATTCAAGTCAAATGACATGCCAAATTCTATGTGTTAATGTGGCCTTGTCTCAAATGAGTTCAGTCTGGGATTGCAAGGTAATAAAGTGCAGAATCCTTGGTCTTAAAAGCAAGAGCCATACACTTAGTTAGTTTTAATGTTATAAGCTGTTATTGCAGGCTTCAAGTAGATATGTCAGTTTACCCCATAAAATAAAGCTTTTCTGAAAACCTTGACTGCCATATTAATAAATTGTAATTGTTGCACTTTGTTCCCCAGTTGAACAGTGTGAAAGCACTGCTTCAACAGTTGCTGTGAGATGTGTTTGTGTGATACTACAATGCTGCGAAGTTTTATAGCCATGTTTTTAATTTACAGAAAATATACTTTCAAGTCAAAGAGCTCTGCAGCACTCTATGTAGATTCTGACAGCGATGATGAGCCATTGAAACGCTCTGTTGCCCATAGCCAAAGGTTGTGTAACATACAGAGTAGAGATCAGCAACAGCTGCAAGAAGAGCCAGAAAAGGTAAGGAAAAAACCCACAAACTTTCATGTACTAGATCCTGTATGCGCTCATGTCTGCTGTGTGCTTTTTTTAGCATAAACTTAGTGAAATTGGTGTCAGATGAAGTTTTTTTCCTCCTAATTAGCACTGCAATGCCGGAAGGGAGTGCTTTGCTAATTGACCTCTCTCTACAGTTGTCTTGGCTTCCCACTGGGAACAGAAGTAATTGCATTGCAATTGAACTTGAGTTTTCAGGTTATGTATACCAGCTGCTTAGCAGTTTGGTCAGTCCTTTGGGTAACTTCCACCAATAATGTTCCTGGGCTGAAGTATTATGTGCTGTCAATAATAAAAGTATGCAGTAAAGCCCTTGATTAAATTAGATCCAGTACAAGTTGGGCTAAGCAAAATATTCAGTTGAGACAATTTCATGTGCATCCAATCTGTGTCCTCTTTCAAGTGTGGCTTTCAAAATGCTTTTTAGAATCTGAAGCTGACAGTCTTTGGAGGCAGATGCATAGAAATGTGAAGAGACCAAGTTCATTGGTGTAATGGCACAGTTAATTTCAAATTGCCTTTGAGCTTTTCCTTGTGACTAGTGTCAGTGCTGCCAAGATACCTTTTTTGCGTCTGCCAGGGCAGTGTATTAGCAGATAGATGAGTTGTGTGGGAAGAAATGATGACCCAGAAGGGAATAGAAGCAGCTTAGAGGATTATCTTGCCATACCACTTTCTTCTGTTAAGAGTGCTGCAGGCCTAGTGCTTAGGACAAGTTTCCTGAATCTTTGCTTCACTAAAGTTTTTGACAATGCTCATAGGGTTTTTTTAATCAAGCAGAGGCTTGTGGCCTTGATTATGGTATTAAGGGACAGATATAAATCTGGATGAAAGCAGTAGGTAACAAGAGGAAGATACCTACAGTTTCTGATCTGATGGGAAAATCAAACCAAGGGAGGATCCTGACCCAGTATTTAATAAATGACAGGTACTGAGTATTACATTTTTAGAAGATCCAGAGCTGGGAAGAGCTGCCAGTTCTGAGGAAGCTCAGAACTACAGATAAGAATGATCTTGACAAATCTGAGAAACTGCATAAAAATAGGAGAGCTTGTTCAGTAGGAACAGGCTAAAGGTGCTAATTTTATCAGAATTAATCGACTATAAATGTGGGATGAGAACAGCTGGGAAAGCAGTGGGCCTTCAGAAAGGGCATGAAAGGTGACAGTCAATCACAAGGTCAGCCAGGTTGAAAGTAGAAGTATCTAGACAGAACCATAGCCTACGTATGTATTGTGTGAAGTAACCCTCCTTTTTTCCTCAGAATTGAGCTTTAGCTGGAGTTCTGTATCCATCTTTGGGCTCTGGAGTGAAACAAAATTATAGATTAACTGGAGAGGGGCCAGAGGAAAGGAGCATGAATGGTCAGAGGTCTAGAAAGGAAGACTTTGAGAGAAAGAGCAGGCAAGTGGTCTTCAGTTTGGTCTTTAGTTTAAAGAAAAACAAGTAAGGCTTCTGTCTTCAAGGAAAGGGAAGTAGTTAATAGAAACACTTGAGCTGTTTTCTGTGCCTGTGGTGGATAGAGCAAGAAGTAATAGACTAAATTGCAGACAGTAATTTTTAGAGTAAATATTAGGGAACACTTCCTGATGGACAGGATATGTAGGGATGGAATGGATTACTGTGGGAAAACACAGAAAACCCTTTCCTGAAGGTCTTGCAACTGCTGTCCTGCATGGCACATCTATGCCTGGCTGCAGCTGGGGGAAGGAAACAAGCTTGTCTTTGAAGTCTCTCTTAGGTACAAAAAAGGTGTTTCAGACTGTCCTAACTGATTCTTCCTGGAGTTTTGTTTGTGAGAAAGAGTAGGTAGTTTCTGCTGCAGAATTTGTGGGAATAAAGCATACTAATTTGAATAACAAATTAATTACAGGTTTTACAGCCTGTTGTGGGAAAGAGATGATTCCACATAAATTATTTTATTCTGTGGCCATGCATATTGGCCACTTCTCAACCACAGGCCTAACCAACTGTCTGTTACCATTAGCCAGGTTCTCTGACCTTCTCAGTGTTGTCCTGGGAGACTGGTCCTGGTTTTTGGAAGTGGCAGTACTGTTGCTGCACCATTTCTCTTGGTATGATTCTCAAAACAGCTGTGGATGCAGTTGCATTAAGGGGTTGCTGGTCACTTTGTCTACCAGCACATCCCTTGCTAGGCACTCCTTGCAAAATGTTCCTGCTGTGTGGGAGAACAGCTGGAATAGCATCTGTATATGGCACTGGGTGGTGGGGCAAATAGCAGTTGTCCAGCTAAACAGGGCAGAACTGCAACTCCTGCGATCTCTGCTTCTGCAGATGAAGTAGTATTTGAAGGACTTCTTAAAATTGCTTACTTAAAGCAGCCTGTCTTAGAGCTTAAGCTATTTAAAATCTATGCAAATAATGTCTAGTAGAAAAGTTGTATTCAAATAATGCACACATGCTGCCAAGTCTTTAAAGTACAGCCACTGAATTAGTGGTAGTCGTTGGCAGAGAGCCTGGAACTAGGGTTTGCTGAAGAGCTAAACCAGTTTTGATGTTGGTAGCCCACAGGTGCAGAGAGAGAAATCAGAAAGCTTAAAAAGCAGGTACTCATTCAGTGCATAAATAGGTGTGAGGAGAGATGTTTAAATTTGTCGCTTCTAATTCTTGGAGGGCAACATGTCTAGAACAAGCAGTTTAGTTGGCTATTTCATTTGCTAATCTTGTTTGATAAGGCAGTTTTAATACAAAATGCTTGCTGTATTTGAGTAAAAAGCAGCAGTAAAAACATAATTTTGTTCATTTTAACAAATTTCTGGGATCCATCCTAATGCAGTTTTGAATAAGACCTGGATAAGTACATTTTAATAGAAACTATCTTGCCCCATTTTTAACATAATATAGGAAAAGAAATTCTAAGCATATGGTAAATAGTGTAATTGTATAGACATGCATACATGGAGGTTAACCTCCTGATTAAAAGGTAATATCAAAATGATTGAAATTAGTGTATTATTTGCAAATCACGGTGGTGTAGGAGTTGATGATCATCAGCTTTAGGAAAATGAACTATAAAAAGGAAAATTGAGATGAAGACTAAGGCGGTTTTTCTTTCTTCCAATTGCAAATCATTCTGTCCTCCTTGGGAAAGAATAATTCCCCCTTTCCCTGTTTAACTGTTTCCTTACTTGGGTTGCAAGTCCTGCCGACTTCCCTCTACTCACATCAAGATTTCATATGGCAAATCTGCAGCACAAAACCTAACTTTAATTGCTCTTCATACCAGCTCAATTTCAGTTTCTATTCTTCCATCCCTATATTTGAGTTCAGTTACTCTCATGTTACTGCTTCATCCTTTGTTAACAAACTTGAAATTTCCCTGCTTATATCTCAGCATTGACTTGCCAGGGGCTTGAGAATTCGTCAGAACCTAAAGGGGAAACATGTTTTGAAGGAAAGGAAGGAGAAGGGAAGAGTTATCTTGTGTATGTTAATCCGCAAGGCCTGTCAAAACTGGTTGTAGCATATATTTAAATATTATTCTGTGGAGTAAGTGTTGCTACAAGGCTGTCTCTCCACTGAGTCTCATGTAACAATGTTGAATGTTGACAGTGCCGAACTCCCACTCCCTGGGGTTAATAAAAATAAATCTCCACTGAAATGTAAAACGGATGTTATATACCTGTTTATTCAAAGACTTAATCATAACTCCATTCATCTCTAGGGTTCAAAAAGAAGTAAAATGGAGGGTGATAAACCCGAGCTGGGTAATGCTGGTTTTGATGGGATGAGTGAAGATGAGCTGCTAGCAGCTGTCTTAGAAATTAGCAAAAGGGAAGCTTCTCTGTCTCTGAGCCATGATGAAGATAAGCCCACAAGCAGCCCAGACACCGGTTTTGGAGATGATGAAATTCAGGAATTGCCAGAAAACCTGGAATCTATGGAGGTGGAGAAACCCAAAACAGTGTTAGACTCAGGTAAGGCAAGGTAATGATCTTAACTGGACTCTAGTGGGCTAAAGCAGGTTACTGATAACATCAGGTTGCTAATGGCTGATGGTAGGAACTGGATGCAAGTGCTCTGCTGAAACTTCCTGACTTGCTCAGAGTTTTAGGAACTTAAACTTTATAATTTCCCTGTGTATAAAGCATTTAGTTCATCAAACTGAAAATGTTTTCCTATCAGTCTGTCACCTCCATTATTCAAAGTTAATTTCCATTTTGTTCCTCTCTTGATTAACACATGCTTCCACAGGTTCCTGTGCCAGAAAATTCAGTTTCCTAATATTTGGCCATGTCTAGAGCTGACTCTTCCATAAGCAGAAAGTATTTTCATTTCTGTAGCTGTTGTAGCCTGGGCGCCGCAGTAGCAGTGTTCACATGGCATAAGACTAGAATGCCTTCATAAAATGCAGCTATTTTGTCGCTAGTTACTAATGAATTTAACCATATCTGTATTTTTTTCTAAAGCTTTTTATGTGAGTAGACTTCTAAGCTTAAGAGACTCGAGTGAATTATGGCCTCTGACAGAGAGACTTGGTTAAGTACAAGGAGGAGCCTCTGTCATCTCAGTGTGGGGAAGTTGAGTCTTCCTTTAGCCAGCTGAAGGAAATATGAGTGGTTTATCGTTTATTGTGTGCTACATGCTTTTGGTTGGATTTTTAATTGCACTACCATGGAAAAAGAGACCAACAATATGCTCCTGTCCTCTTAAGAGCCAGGAGGTTAATTAACAACAGAATACCCCACTGTTACCAAAACTGACACTTGATTCAATGGACAGCTCTTGCCAGGCTTGATGGTGGAAGGAGGTGTGTAAAAATAATTCTATATACTAGGTATGTGATCAGCCTGCTTTGTGCCCTGCTTTTTATACAGTAACATTGCTTATGGTGTTGTGAAAGAGAGTTATGGTAGAATGTGGCCACAGAAACATATTTCTGTCCAGGATTTCTTTGGAAAGTACAATGCAATTATTTGAAGGCTCTTTTGTGACTCTTAAGCAAAAAGTATGTGTTTAATATAAGTTCTGTATTTCTTCTTACATTGGAAGTTTTCATAGTTCATGTAATAAATTCTGGAGTTTTTTCATCTTAAAAGGATTAGACTGATGGACCGTGGTTCTGGTGCTGTTGGTCTTGTGTTTAAGATACTGAGAGTGCCTTGTGTTATCCTTGTTAATAACTAATCAACAGATGTTGAAATCTGCCCAGGACAAAACCATGAAGTTTCACATGCTGCTGCCTGAGAGCTGTTGAAGCAGGTTCTGACACTTTCTTAGTTGCAAGCAAGAATCAAAGTGTCCTGCAACTGCAGGAATGTATGCAGCAGTTGAATGAATGTTCATTTCAGATGTTTCATAAAGCACTTCTGCCAGAGTGTTTACTTCAAAGGTGAACTAAAAAGTTATCTTCATGTACCTTTAGAGCTGTAAGTAGTGTTCACAAGACTGAGGCTCTTAGCTGAAGCTAAAAGTAGCACATTTAAACAGTGCTTGAGATTTGTGCTTTTTTTTCACCTTGCATTTGGTTTGACTTTTATTGTGGCTTCATCTGTAGTACTCTGAGGTATAATATGCAATGCAAATTTTTATAATTCATGGTTTCTTATAAAGAAATTCAGAAATTCATGGCTGCAGAAACCTAGTGATGTGGGGCTTCTGTAGTTAAACTTGCTGTTTCTGAGTGAACATAAAAAGCTAAGAAGAGAACAGGTTCAGGGATTAATCAAATGGTTCATTGTGTGCCAGCTAAAATGAGTATAAGACTGTGCTTTGGAGCTCTTTCCATTTGACTCTTGTGTGGGTGTTTCATGGCAGGTGAGCTCCCTGTCAATAGATGTCACTATGCTGCAAGGATTGTGGTGATTTAAAGCAGACTGAGCTGGTAACAAACAGAAGACCCAGGAAAGTATAAACTGTACTTTGTGATTCCTCAGGTCCTGCCAATTTCACTGAGATAACTAAAGATTTTGATGAGAATAAGGAAAACAAAACTCCAGAAGGCTCCCAAGGGGAGGTTGACTGGCTGCAGCAGTACGATATGGAGAGAGAGAGGGAAGAACAAGAACTTCAGCAGGCACTGGCTCAAAGCCTTCAAGAGCAAGTAAGATATAGTTTGCTTCCATACCTTGTCCTGCCCAGCACTGGAAACTTGAAAGCTAAAGGAAAAAGCTTGCATTCAGGCAATAACTGCAAAGGAATTATTCTGCTTTTTTTTTTGAGATAACCAGATGGGAAAAGGTTTGGGTTTCTTCTAGCTCCAGTGTCAGTAGATTGATGACACTGGATATATCTGGGCACGTTTTTTAAGTGCTTTGAAAACTGGCAATCACATCACAGACCCACAGATTTATCAGAGCTCCCCATGCACTTTTATGCACTGGTTTGTCACAATACATTAAAAACTATGATAACCTCAACTAAACTCTTCTTCTCTGACATCAAGATCCCAGCCCATCTTTAGCTTCTCTGGCAGTTGTTTCTTGCAGTGTGTCCTGTTAAGATTCAATTAAAGAGTCTGTTCAAAGTCACGGCTAAGAATGGCCATGTCAGGTCAGGCCAAAGATGTGTCTATCCTAAGTGTGTTTCTGGTCCTAGTGAATAGGAGATGCTTAGTGAAGAACATAGGAACTGAGCATTTGAGATCCTTCCCTGTTAGTAAAGCAGGAAAAGGATCCCAAATAATTCAGTTAAAAACAAGTCCTTTAAATTAGGCTTGGAAAGAAGGGAGTTCTTGAGTTATGTGCTAACTATCTGTATTCCACTTGAATTGCAGGACCTGTAACTGATTTCTACAAGTTTAACCAAGCAGCAGAGAATAAAGCAAGCACTGAGCCAGGTCTTCCTTTAAATAGGTGCCCTTGTCTGCTCTCTATTAATACCAAAGCTGTCATGGTTTTCCTTATGAGAGCTGATGTTTCTATGGCTCTTGGATTTTTTTCTCTCCCATTACTCATTATAAGGTGCTGGTTGGTATGTTCCATACCAGATGTAGCTTTGATTCATCAGTGCCGAGTAGTTTAACAAAAATTCCCAAATCCTTCAGAAATAGTGAGATAAAAGGCCTCATGCTAATAATGTAAAACTGCCCTTTGAGTGTGTTACTGCTAGAGTTCTGAAGCAAAAATCTGCTATTCTAATGGTGTGGGCATGGAAATGCGGTAGCTGTGGTTATCTTGATTTGAAATACATAGTTGGGGTGCTGCATTCAGGTGTGCTGAAAGCACTCAAACCCTAAATTAAGAAGCCAGCTCCTTAAACATTATTGACTGGCTTGTTGTAGCTCTGGGCTTTCAGGAGTGGTGGGAGGAATAGGGGCATGATATTATCCAAATGTTAGAAATGTTTGTTGACTGAGGTTTCTTTGCTTTTGGTCATGGTAATATTTTTAATACCTGGTTGTTTAGTGGTGTCTTTTTGCATACTGCCTTTGTGGATTACACCTGTTACATAGAACCATTGGCTCCACTTTCAAATGGCTTAAAAATAACAAAATCTGTCAGGATTTAATGGCTATGTCCTCAGCTGGCTTTGGTCAGAAGTAGACTAAATTTTGCCAAAGTGTGAGGAGCTTTGTGTGTAAGTGACAGCTTTACTGAGCACAGGGTTGCAAATTCATTCAGATGGTTTTCAAAATAATGATCCAGGGAAAGCATTCGGTGTTACTGGAGACTTGCTCTGCTGCATACCAAACTTCAGGAGCTTTGACAAGCCTTAATAAAGGTTTGTCCCAGGTTCTGTTGCACGGGAACATTGGACTCTCAGTGGTTGCAAACATTCCTTCACACAGAACCTTTAATTTACAATGTCAAGTTTGTTGTAGAAACCAGAGCAGCACAGTTTCAATGGAAAAAGAGCACCACAGGAATTTTAAACAGTGAAATGTCTCAATGAGCTAAGTTTTGTTCTCTCCCCATTAGGAGGCACGAGAACAGAAAGAGGATGATGACCTCAAACGAGCCACGGAATTAAGTCTACAAGGTGAAACTTATTTAAGTTCTTCCAGTATGTTGCTTTTGAGAGAAAATTAATATGTGTGTATGAGTGCAGCTCTTGACTGTCAGTAAGACAGCTGGGATTCATGTTCTTTTGGTGTGTGTTTTGTTGTGTTTGGCACTCAAGGTCAGTTTTTCTTGTTCTTGGTTGTGAAAGCAAATGCCAGGAAAAACTTAAACTGAAAAATTACTTACTTCAGTCTGTTGAGTTTTTAGTTAGATGTAGTGATATATAAAGAGATATGTGTAATATATTATAAGCAGCACATAGAGAGAGCACAGTGGATCTTGAAACTTCGTATTCCCAGCAAAGTCAGCATGCTAATGGCCCTAGTCAGAACATAAGGATTATTTGTTACTTGCATTGGTATTTTAGAGTTGATTAATGAATGCCCTAGCCTTGCCTAGAAAAATGAATCAGTGCTGTTTCTATCAGATATGGGATGGGAGGGGGACAGACCTCACTGCAAGGTATAGCTGTTGAGGGTGAAGAAACCCAAAACATACTGTCTCCTCCAAATCCGGACAGTGCTGTAGGCCTCCTCAGGCACTGTTTAACGTTTGTGTGAGGCTGGCATGCAAGTGATTTCATACAATCTGGCAGAGCAAAGCATAACTGAGAGAAAATTCCTGCTCCAAAGAGGGAGGGGGGGGGATAATAAAGTATTATGTTAAGACACTTGTAGTTGTTTAGGGCCTTTTAAAGGCCCTCAGTTGTTACTGGATGAACCTGTGTCAGCTCCTGAAGAGAAGTAAGTTGAATGCTGCTTAGGCATCCCTCACCCTGAGCTCTGGCAAACTAAGTGAGCAGTCCTCCTCTGGTTTTCCTTGATTCATATCCAGGAAGAATTCAAGGCTAGAGATCTTTCATCCCCTTGATTTGTACCTGCGTGGGGAAAACACAAGCATTTCCTTGCTACTGTCTTGTTTGTAAGGCATCAGGAAGCAGTTGCTCAAGAAGATGTACATAATCTTGAATGCAGAGCTGGTTGCATTATGAGGCATCCCAGTGATGCCATAAGCAGAGAAGCAGTAGTCATCCTGGCACCACTGTTGAAGTGGCGTTTAGCAATTCCTGTGGCAGGTGCTTCATGCACAGACCTACCAAAGTGGCTGTGGTCTACCCTACAGCCCAAAGAAGTGTGGAAAGCAGCAGTAAAGGATTCCTAGTTAAGTAAGGGAGTCATCTGTAAACTTCCCAAGAAGATTATATTAATCCAGTGACTGATGATTTAACAGGATAAACAGTGTGAGAATCACTTTGGCAGAACAACTCCATCGCAGCTAGCGTGATAGTCTCTTGAAAACTGACGAGAAAAAATTCCTGAGCAGTGTCCTGTTAATCTCAACTTCTCATTCACCCAGGACTCCATAGCTTTAATTTAACTGGTGAAAGCATAGCTACTTCTCCTAATGAGAACTGTACAAGATCTTAAATTAGTTGGGTAGCTGCAGAACCCTGGAAAGTTTGGAACAGCATGTACAGGGAGCAGTGGTGCCTTCCGGCTCTTTACAGAAAGCTGTGTGCATTTTGTTCAGCCAAGCAAACTGGAAGTTCCTGTGGTGAGCAGCCTTCTTACCATTGAAAACAATGAAGAGATGCCTGCTGCCAGCAGTAGCATTTTGATGCCAGTTTTAATTAAAAAATGCACTTTGTTAATGCAACTTATAGTTAAAACTGTAATTCATAGCTTCTTGCTGCAGGAACTGGCAGTTCACTGACCAGACTAGTTGTCCTCCTTTTGCTGTCTGTCCTGTCTGCAGCCCACTGGTGCTCCAGAGCCAGTTGAGTGTTAACTGCTCTTTTATCACCCATCTGTCATTGCCTTTTGGAAAAGTAAGAGGGAGTGCTAAAATTAATTCCAAAATACTTAACTGTTGCTCTGACAAGTTGGAAAAGGGCAAGAACTTTTATTTGGAAATTCCAGTATCCCCTATTTTCCTTGAAAGTGAAGCTTGAATTTTTAGTACACCTGTTTATGTGGGTAGATATACCTCAACCTGTTGTGAATATCTGTGTGGTCCACAGCTTCTCATGCAGTTATCATTGTTTCCTTGCTATCTAGAGTTTAACAGCTCTCTCCTGGACAGCGTTGGCTCTGATGAAGACTCTGGGAATGAGGATGTTCTGGACATGGAGTATTCAGAAGCTGAAGCAGAAGAGCTGAAAAGAAATGCTGAGGTGTGATCCATGATTTCAAAAGCCAACTGAGAAATATAGTTACTCTTTATAGTATTGAAGGTAGTTTTACAGAGCAGGTGTAGAGGCTAGAAAGGTCTTCTATATTCTAAAGAGAAAACACAGAAAATTTCTATCTGTAAGTCTTACAGTGTTACTTTAATTACAAAAAAAAATTAAAAACCCAACCAAAAAAATCAGCTGCAGAGACCTTCTGAGTTCCTCTAAGAAACTCTCTTTAACAGTATTGTCAGTGAACTCTCTAAGTAACATTTCCTGGTCAAGAGAGTATTAAAAAATAAATTGTCAAAAGCCATTGAATAGAAAGAGCGTGTTTCCTGCATGTAAGGAGGGTGTTGTCCACTGGCATTAGAGGTGCAGGACAAGAGAATTTGAGCTACATATCCCGTATTAGCTGTTAAATCTCTATGCCATTATCAGTGGTATGTCTTTGATACTTCAGAAGTAAGCATGGTCTTCCTTTTTGGCTTTTCTGTTTATTTGCTGGATTAATTCTGACATCAGTGGAAGTTGCTCAGGAAATGGTTGTTTAGAAAACTTTGCAATGTAGAGCTCGTGTCAGCATCTGTTCTGAGGTCAGAGAGACTTCTTTGCATGTTCATTGGCTTGCTGATAGATTAAATACACATTTCCCGCTTCTGGAAGGACTCCTTGTTAGGTGTGAACCAGGGTGTCTATTTCTGTAATCCTTCATTTAATCCTTCATTGGTTTGCAGCTTTGAATACAGTAGCCAAAGTTGATATCTCAGGTAGAATTCATCTTGTCTATAAGCTATTGGGGGGGGAAAAAGCTTAAATTGTACTTTTTTTCCCCCAGACAGGAGAGCTTCCTCACTCCTATCGTCTCATCAGCATTGTCAGCCATATTGGAAGCACGTCATCTTCAGGTAAAAGATGCCACATTTTATTCTTCATCTCTTAATTACCTTGAAAAATCTGTAATACAGAATTACCATAGCAGAATTATCTATAGGGAAGAATTCAGGCAGCAAAGCCGATCTTCTGTCATGACTTGCTGATGGGGGAGCAGGTTGGGGATATATCATGGTGCCTGACTACAGCACATAGGAAACGTACAGCTTATGGGCTCCGTAGAATTGCTTGTGCTTGTTACCAGCTGATTGAGGAACCAGGATCTTAAGGGTCTTTTAGCATTTAAATCTGACACATGTGGCTGGACCAGGGTACCTAGCTAACCAGCTCACTGGCTGAAATGCAGCATGGAAAAGTTTGCAGAGAAGTTGTGGCTGCCCTGTTCCCAAAAGTGTTCGAAACCAGGTTGGGTAAAGCTCTGGGCGGCCTGGTGTAGTGGAAGGTGTCCCTGTCCATGGCAGGCAGCTTGGAACAGGATGAGTTTTAAAGTCCCTTCCAACCCAAACCATTCTGTGATTCTGTTGTTAAGGTCATTATATCAGTGATGTCTACGATATCAAGAAGCAGTCCTGGTTCACCTACAATGACCTGGAAGTCTCTAGAACTCTGGAGACCACTGTTCAGTGTGACAGAGACCGAAGCGGATACATCTTCTTCTACATGCACAAGTAGGTGTCTCGAGGAATTTTGGTCCTAGAAATTACCTGCTGTTTGTGAGGAAGTGGGCTTCTCTTCTTCCTCTGGTCCTCTGCTGGGATGAAAAATGTCTCCAGAATGATGAAATTGAAGTGCTCTGAGTTCAGAAGTGTGTGATTGCATGTCAGTAATACATAGTATTTTAAGAAATGCGTTAAATTGTATTTTAAGAACAGGGATCAGTGTCTCAGTGCATGCGTTACACCAGGAATCATAACGGAGCTTTGTTTTTTTCCTTAAGTGCTGTGATATTTGTAAATGCTTTTACCCCGCTCCTAACAGTTGTGTTGTTGCAGCCATGGTCGTCTCAGGACACAGCCAAAATGAGGTTTGTAGGTAGAAATGATATGTTTTCAGGCACACAGAACTGAAGAAGGCTTGTGTCACCCTCTTCTGCCTTTGCTTGTGCTTAGAGATGTCAGATAAGACATCTCTCGTTGCCAGGATTTGTAATGCTTGAGTTTGTGGAGTAAATCCAGTTGCTGATTCCCTCAAGGCTATCTTATGTAGTGGGTTGTTGTTGTACAAAAGTTTCATTGTTGGTCTCTCCTTCTGTTCTAGAGATATCTTCGATGAGTTACTAGAAACAGAAAAAAGTGCACAGCCACTTAGCATGGAAGTAGGAAGATCAGTTCGTCAGCCTCTGTGAAGAGTAAAACATCTTGTTCCTCCTGAGGAGCAAGGAAGATTCTGAACTTGTGCCAGACACACAGGAGTAACAAACAGCTCAGGGCCAAAACATGAGACAAAAGGTAGAAACATGGGACGCTCAGTTTGTTGAATCCATCTGTGCAAGTCCTGGGCCTGAACTTTGTGTTTAAACCTTGACAGCCAGAGCGACCCTCCTGTGGTGAAATTTTTTATGTTTCTCAAATGATTTTGTCAGCATGGAGCCTTAAAGAGTTGTAACAAGCCACAAGACTACAGCTGCTCATAAACTGGTTTAAAAAACAGTGCAAAAAGAGACTCAACTTTAAAAGCCCATTCACCTGTGAGATGTGAGTGGTGAAGATTTACATATCACTTGGCGCTTTTTTCCTTTTCTCCAAGAGCAATTTAAGCAATAGACTGTAACCTGGCGTGTGTTGTGTTAGTAATATTCACTGGAAAGCCAGATCACTGAGCAGGCTCTTGCCAGTGATCTGGCTAACAGGCATTTTGGAATCACTCAAGCTGATGCGTTGTGACATTCATGGGTTTGTAAGCGCTCCGCTATTTACGTGCGGTTCCAGGAAACAAACTGTCGGTGCTGTGGAATGTATTGATACCTGGTGGCAGCTCTGTTTTTTTGATATCATTCACTGTCATCCCCATTTAGACATGTGATTATATATGTGATTTCTTTTGTTTTGCAAGTTCTATTATTTGATTGCATTTTCTCCATGAGGTTGTTGCATCAGTGCCGTTCAGAGAGGCGAGATCTCTTGTTGGGTGTGCTGTGTTTCACACTGCAGTTGTGTTGCTTAGGGCTGCTCCAATGTGACTCTGGGATAGCTGAGTACCTGGAGCAAACAGAGAGGTGGCAGGAGGTGAGCAACAGCCTCTGCATATTCTGGGAGGGAAAAAACATTCTGGCATTACCCTTCCCTGGCACCTGAACTGCTCTGTGATTGAACCGTGGTCTTGCCATGGTCTTGTGTTACCCCAGGGTAAGAGGCTTTGTACTGCAGCCATGTCCCCGTTCTCCTCTTTGAGGAGTGCAAGAGTGCTCAAACTGTGAAACTAAACCAGGTGGAAAGCTTTTGGAAGGCCCTTGTTCATTAACAGAACATGGTTAGGAAGAAGTGGTGTTTTCTGCTGTGTTTAGAAGCATGATGCTCCTTTTATAACTTGTTTCAGCAGTGGGGGGAGAAGCCTATTAAGTTCTTTTTTTTTTTTCAGCACCTTTGCACTAATTAAGCAGGGGCAGATGTTTCCTTTCACTGACATTTACTCATTTCAGAGAAGTTGTTGCTGTAAGCAGAGTAGTTGCTCTTGTTTTGGCCTCTAGTTTTTGCAGCCTCAGTTTTAGAAGTGAAATACTTCTTTAAGGAAAAAAAAGAAGAAAATCATCTTTTTTGCCGTGTAGATAGTTTCTGAGTTTTTTAAACTATCATTAGGAGTTTCTCAGGAGTAAATCGGCTGCAGCAAAGCAGACAAAACCATCGATTTTGGAGACAGCAGGCACCTTTCATGGGCATTTCCACACTAGAATTTATCTTGGCAGGGCGTGTCACTGCGCTCAGAGGCCTCTTCCTGAGTGGCAGCGTGGTGTCCTCCCCACCTCGAGCACTTGGGGGACCCTGGAGTGGTGAAGACTGACCTCCCTCCCAGTCCCCAGGTGGGATGAGCACAGGGGTCCTGGTCACAGCACCATCTTCTGGTCTCTGAGCCAGGAGCAAAGGCTTGGTTGTAGACATGCCAGAGTGTTTATCTGGTAAGATGCAGCCCGAGGTGGGTGTGTGTTAATTTATTACAAAGCATTATACTTTTCTATTGTCAATAGTCATTTTGGTTGAATTCTGGGCGATGGGAAGAGGTGGTGACGTGGGAGTTGTCCTTTGAACTGATGACCCTGTGAATGTGATGGACTGTTCTGTCCAGAGGGCAAACCTGTTTTCCCCAAGCACATCCTATGCTTGTGCTGTAAATAACTGGTATTCCTGTAGTATCAGAAGTCAGCTCTGCTTTTTTGGGTGGCAAGGTTGTTTTTACAAGGTGCTGCACTCCAGATAATTTATAATAAAAGCAAACATTGCCTGAGTTTTCAGTGCAGTAACTTTTGTTTAAAACCAGGTTTGTTTGGATCAAGGTGCAAAAGCTGATGCTTGAAACCAGTGTTCCTTGTTTTATGAAAAGTTCTTGCTTGTTATTCTAGTCATTAAGAGTTTGCAGACATATAATTTAAGCTTTTTTGTTTGGCATATGACAGCTCAGTTGCACCTTCACTCGGGCAGGAGTATCCACAGAGCCCCTTCCTTGCAGAAGCCACTTTTTCCCTGCCCAAGAGCAGGGGGGAGGATGACAGGTGTGTAATCCTCAAGAGATGTGCTGCCCACCAGTTGTGTCATTCCCACTGATCACGCTGTTGCAGCAGCAAGTTCAGTAACATTGGCCCTTCCATGTAAGATACCTGTCCTTGGGTATAGGTAGGTGAAGCTTACTTGTGGGCCTTCAACATGTACTAGCTCTTCCTCGGTTAAACATTTACCCACTTCTGAATCAACCTAGTTTAGTGCAAGTGTGTTTCAGCACAGAAACTCAAGAAACTCCCATCCCTCTGTTCCTTTTGTTGCTTCGTTCCTTGTCTGACCGATAATTTGCTCTTGATTTACACCCCTAATCTGAGAGGGGCAGATCTTTGGTGTCAGTGAACTGGAGCTTGTGTGCGGGTCCCTGGGGAGCCCTGGCCAGCGGGGCTGCACGAAGAGCCTTTGGAAAGCAAGGACTGTTTTCCCAACCGGAGCAGCAGAGTGGGACTGATGGGAGGAGAGAGCCGAGCTCTGCAAAACCTGTGGCCTGGCCACGCCCTGCTCAGTGCAGCACAGTTACCTGTGCATCTTCCTTCCCTTCCTGCAGTCCTGCACTCGAGGAAGGGCTGATTGCCAGCTCAGCGCTTCCTGCTAGGGTTCACCCTGGCACGAGGCACGTGGGGAGCGTGGTGATCCGGGAGGGGGGCTGGGAATAACTCATCTGCTTTGTTTTTAATGGAGCTAATTATCCCTGTAACTGCCCGCCAAAGAGAGAAAAACGGGTGCAGGACCCCTGGCAGCTGCTGTCCATGTGGTTTCCTGCCAGACTCCAGCCTTGCCTGCCTCTGGCTTCTGCCTGCACCCTGACTTTCTGGTTCTTTATACTGTTGATATGGAGCAGTTCTTTTTCTCTGTGTTTTAGCAGACCTGTTCCTCTCTATTCTTTACAGTTTTTGCTCTTGGGTTCCCCCTGCCCGTTTTTAAATGATGTGTAGATAGATTTTTGTGAAATTAAAACCTCTTTATTAACCCTCTATTGATTTGGAATCTTATTTCTGCTGGCTCTTGATGGGCATTGCACCTCCACATCCCCTTTTGCATTGGGACTTTGCTCAGCTGCTTGGGAACATCCTGTGTGTGTTCAGTGCCCCTCAGCACATGTCCATCCTGGCCTCCCTGAGAGAGGTATGTCCCAATGGGGGATATCTCAGTGCCTCTCAGCATCCCTGTAGAGCCCAAGTAGAAGGAAGATGCCCTCCTCCCCTCCTGGGTCCAAGGACAAGTGATCCCTGGTGTCTGTCCCCACAAGCACAGTGTCCCCTCCTTTACCTTTGGTACCACATGTATTTACTGCAGTTCAAGTGATAAGGGAAGGAGTGGCTCCAGCTGTATACTGGACCTTTAGCCCGGAGCTGCAGGTGCCAGGAGGGGAGAGTCCTGGCTCCCTGAGCATGCCCAGCCTCTGCATCACCTCTGAGCACAGCCGGGACAAAAGAAGGCCTCAGGCAAAGGAGTTGAGGGTGAGGGGAGGAGTTGAAGTCCTCCCCTGTGCTGCTGGTGTCCAGTCAACACCCATGTCCCCCTGTGTGCCAGCTCTTAACCAAATAATCCCCACAGCTGGGGCTGGGCCTTGAGGTTGGAGGGGAGAGACCACAGCCCTATTTTCCAAACTGATTTTATTTACTAAAGAGCTGGGATTGTCCTTGTGCCCAGGCTCCTGCCCTAGAAGAGTCCTTTGTCCTTCTTGAGCTTCTGTTGTTTCCACAAGGGCAGGCTGCTGAAAGCAGAGCGGTTCATGCCAAAAGCAGCCTGGAAGTCCTCATCAGAGAGGTGGTCCTGGAAACAGAGAAAGGAGGCAAAGCTGAAGAAGTAGGGAGCACTTTCCCCGTCTCCCCCTCCAGCAGCCCCTTGGCCTCATCTTACCTCCTTCCTGCTGGGATCCACACCCCGGGGCAGGTCCTCAGCTGAGGTGTTCACCAGCACATCCAAGGGCAAGATCTCCAGTTTGGAAGGGACAAGAGTGGTGGAGGCAGTGAAGACCTCTTGCGTGGACGTGAGCACCTGAATGGAGGGGGTGCAGAGTCACATTAGAGCCTGGTCCAGGGATGGAGGCACCAGGCTGGCAGGTGCCTGATCAGTGGAGGATCTGTCCTTGCAGCTCCTCCTGTCATCTGCCAAGGGGGTGGGAGGGTTTTCTATGCCCCAGCCCAGCTGCCCTTCTCCTGGTGCCACTTACTGAGGTGAGGTGCCCAAGGCTGCTCTCGTCACCCAGCTCAGCTCTCAGCGTCTCATAGGATTTCTTGTCCTGGGAAGGAGACAAAAGCGCTCAAGCCCCTCACCACACGCAGGGGTCAGGCAAGCTGCTGCCCACACCCTGGAGATGCTCCTGGGGCCAGACCCACATCTGGTCCCTTCTGCAGAGGGACTCCCTGGTCTTTCAAACCCCCTCCATTACTCACATCCCAGTTGAGAGGGTCCCAGGCCAGGAACCAGCCAGTGAAGGTGGGGGGCTCATAACCCTGCTTCACCACAATGATAGGGGTATCGAGGTCACGCCCACTGGGGTGGCTCCGCAGGTATTCCTGTGCCATCACTGCTGCTGCCTCCTTCTCTGACTCATTGGCACCTTTCCCAATCCAGAAGAAAACCTGCAATAAAGTTAGTTATTGTGTCCACCTCTGGGGTGAGATGGAGCCCTCTGGGGCCATGGTTGGAGGCACATGGGCTCTGTCCACGGGGAAGGACACTAGGAGTCCATCCTCAGCATTCCTGGAGCAAGAAGGCTGGAAAAAAACATCATGGGGCCACATATTGGCAGGTTTCCAGCCTCCCATCCCACCAACTGTGGCTGATGCAGGTCCTCCAACCCCAGGAACATCAGATTGTGGTATCAAAGGTCTGTCCCCCTCTCCATGCTCCTTCAGCTCACCTGGTCCCAGGTGTCCAGTAGGTAAACATCACTCTCCTCCAGGTCATCTTGGGTGAAGTCTATGATCTCTGTGGCCAGGAAGGTGCCTGTCTTGTTAGAGCACTCAAAGAGTCGGGGGGACACAGAGGGGCTCTCCTCCTGCAGCCTGAGAGGGGTCAACATGATGGGAATGAAGTTCACCCTGCTTGGGGACTGGTGGCCCATCTTACCCCTGGGCATGGGTAGGGACAAGACTGGTACCTCTTACTGCTGGCATATTGGGACTTGCCACCCAGGGCCAGCCAGAACTCAGGTGGCTCCTGTCCTTCTGCAATCACTGGCTTCTCCATCTTGGAGATTATGTCAGCCACAGTCTTGGCCATCTCACGTTCATCCCCGCTGCAGCCCTGCCAACCAAGCACAGCTGCTCCATCACTGGCCCAGGCCAAAGAGGAGAAAGAGGAAGTAGGGACAGTTCTCTTGGAGGTGGCAACACCCACGCTGGTGCCCAGCAGTACCCACCTTCCCATACCAGAGGTAGCAGCAGCTGGGGGTTTTGAGCACAAAGACATCATTGGAGTTGAGGGAGGAGGCACGGACAGGCACCTCGAAGGCCTTGGTGTTGTACTCGTTGGTGCCATGCACTTGGAAGAGGCGGGTGGAGGGCGTGGGCTCTGTGCTGCCCGCCCGTGACGTGCCGCCCTGGGGGACCGGGACAGGACGTCACCACCGGTGCCACAAGCTCACTCACCTGCCCATGGCTCAACATCCCTGTGCTCACCAAATACACCACCATCTTGCCCTTGAAGATGGCCATCAGATGGGCTGGCTCCTTGCCCATGGTGACGCGGATCTGCACGGGCTCGTTGTTGTACTTCTGGTCCAGGGCGACAGCTTGGTAGGCAGAGGCAGCCAGCTCATCTGGGCTGGCTTGGCGGCCCTGGGCAGGGCAGAGGGGGCTCAGCACCCATCACAGCCCTCCTTGCCCTCTTGGGAAGAGGCAACTCTCATGCTGTTCCCAAGAAGCAGAGCACCCCCAGCCCAGGGAGGTACACCCCTGTCCCCCACTCATGGGGCAGTGACCTGGAGGACTCACCTGCCAGATGTAGATAATGCGGTTCACCTTGGGCCCCACAAAATAGGTGTAGAGCACCAAGTAGCAATCCCCGCCATAGAAATGGCCCAGCCACTTCTTCTCTACAGGCACCAGCTCATTGTTCTCCACACGCCAGACCTGATGGGACAGTGATATACTGCTGTCAGAGCTGGTGCATCCTCCTGCCCTGCAGATCCTGGACCCCACAGTATCCCCTGGTATAGTAAAGGGGGTGCCTGAGAGGGTCCCACATTCTTCCATGGTTGCCCTACCTCCGCTTCTCCAGATCCATCATCCACCATCTTCTGCTGGGCAGCTGTCTGGGGCTTGGCATGCAGCGTGGTAGCGTCAAACTTCACCTGCTCCACCTTGGCTGTGGAGAAGGGCACAGGGGTGAGCCAAATCCCCTGGGCCACAGGGGCTGCCCCCACAGCCTGTCCATCCCAATCCAAGGAGTCCTTCCATGTTGGAAGGAGACACTCACCCACTTTCCCCACTGTGTGGGTCTTGCCCAACCCACTGCTCTGGTTGGGGAGAGTCCATTTTTGGAAGAGCTGCCTGAAGACAGCTGACTCGGACCCATCATTCTCTGTTTCCACGCTGGTGCTGTCTGGATAGTTCTTGGCTTTGATGAAGCCCTGGTGGGATCCAAACGCAGAGCATGGGCATGGAGTGCCTGGCACCAGGGAGCAGTCAGGCTATCCCAGAACAAGCCCCTTACCCAGCACTCACCAGCGCCCTGCTCATCGCCTGCTGCTTCTCCTCCTTGTTGGCATTCTTGCCCTTCCAGACGAAGATCCTGATACCTCCTTGATCAAGGATGTAGCAGTCCTTGAAGAAGGGGCAACAATAAAAATTAGGACTTTAGGCAAGTCCACCAAATTCGGCTTTTGAAGGATTAAAGCTGCCAAGGAAATTGGGCACCCCCAAGCATCACATGGGTGACAGACCTCATGAAGAAGCATGTCTTGAGTTAGGGGTCGAACTGCCACCTCCTGTATGACCAGGTTCCCACTGGCATTGGAGACGCTAACAGGAGAAAAAGAGAGGAAAAAAGGCTTAGAAACTGGGTTGGAAAACCCCATCCCCATTACAGGGTGGTAGGGCTTAGTGTGGGTGTCTCCTCCACATCCCTTTCCTCAGCCAGATCATGACACAGGTGGTGTCCAGGGTCTCTCTTGCTGTGCCATGGTGGCAACCTGGTTTATAGCTTTCCCTGCCAGGCAGCTCACTCATGGCCACAAGGAGGGACAGAGGGGTGTCAGATGTTACGGGGCCACTGAGGGGCATTGCCACAGCATCTAAAGGTGATGCTTACACGAGCATCTCTATCAGGTACCAATCCTCTTGGCAACTGGGATTCCTCTTGCTCCAGTGGCACTCAAAGGACTTATCCCACCCCTGCTGTGGCTTTGACCCTTCTTGGTGTCTGTCCATGGGGCTGGGAATTGTGAGACACAGCGGAGGTGGCTGCTGGCTCCCTCTGGCACCATGGAAAATGCTCCTGTGCATAACCCACCCCCAACAACTCACTGGTAGAGCTTGAGGGAGGACTTGACTATCTGGTCCACTTTGTCATCAGGGATGGCTGGCTGGATGTCCCTCTTCTCACCCAGCACATGCTTAAGGACCTTCATGAGTTCTGGTGAGGCATCCTCATCTTCACCGTCCACTACGCCCACCTTGGCACGGCCCCCACGTTCCCGGTCCCGGATATCCTTGGCCAGGGTCATTGCCTGCAGCCAGGGGAGAAGGGATAAGCCCAGATGAGGGAGTGGGTGGCTGGTGACCCCCACCTTCTTCCAAGAGGGAACCTTAGGACCCCCTGGCCATACCCTCAGCCTCTCGTTTCGGTTGCTCTCAGGGCCATTCCACTGGATGATGAGCTGGCCCAGGTCCAGCAGGAATACGTCTCCTCTGTTGAAGCTTTTCCAGCTCATCTCCACCTGCAGCAGGACAGAATTGGGAAGGGTGGGTGTCAAGCAGCAGAATGCCTGAATCCCCACGGCTCTGCAGTCCCTCTCACTCAGGAATACAAACCTCCAGCCTATATTCCTTTTCCCTGCCCTCAGAGGGACTTCCTAGGGAGCAGTTGCTCCTAAGGAAAGGTAGCATCATCCCACACCCACTGCTGCCCTGCTTGAAGGCAGCTGTGTCTGGGGGGAGCTCTCCATACACCCCATGACTCACCTCTCCTGCCACCACATTCTTCTTGCCCTTCACATGCAGCAGTCGCTGGACGTTGTAGGTGTTTGTCTCCACATGCTTCATGCCTGAGGCCACCCCACCCTTCTTATAGCTGGGAGGGGACAGACATGGTGTCAGCCCTGGGTCCCCCTCCTCACACCACTGGGATCTCCATCCCACCTCAGTGCAAATGGAGATGTTCAGGGACCCCAACCCACACACATGGTAATGGATAGATGGAGCCCAGCTCCAGATTCTTCCTCTTCCTCCCCCACCTCACTGATACAGAGCTGTCTCCATCCCCGCTGGGGATGTCTCCACAGGACCCCTCTCCACTGTCACCCCCCATGGGAACAGATCCCCACTGGTGACCGACATACATGATTCCCTGCTTGAAGTAGGCGCGGAAGGTCTCGCTCTCATGTCCCTGGACCTCGCGGTGCTGCACAGCCACTGAGCCCAGGTGATCATCCATCTGGGTGGTGTAGATTGCGGCTGCCCCCTGCTCATCCTGGCTTGACTCCTTGCCCAGCCAGTAGTGGATGTCGTAGCTGAAGTTGCTCCCAGACTTGCGCGTCTGCAGGACACCAGACCCCGCTAGAAGAGCCCCTGTGTCCCCAGGCCACGCTGGCCACAGACATCCCTCCCTGCACCCAACCCCCTCAGGGCAGAGCCCATTCCCAGCTCCCCATGTGACCCCTAACTGCCCTACCGACAGCAGGACGTAGCAATCCCCCTCGTAGAAGTTGCCGTAGCTTTTGGTGGGCACTGGCACCATCTCCATGTTCTGCAGAAGGAAGGGACACATCAGCCCTGATGGGGAAACCCCCACCCCAGCCCCATGCACCCCACTGCCCCCAGCACTGGGACCTGCTGGGTTTAACCCTGGATGCTGCACTGAGACCCCCAAACCCAGGTACTGAGGACACAAAGGCAGGATCTTCCCTCCCAGAGACACCCCCAAGCAGCCCAATGATGTGCCCCTGTCCCCACCTCAATTCGCCATATCTGGATGCCCGGCGTGGTCTTGTTCAGTGTCCTGGAGACTTTGGCGCTGAGCTCCACCATGGTGACAGGTACCACCAGCAAGGGGACCTGCCAGCATCGGCAACACCCTCGTTAACGGCAGGCAGTGTCATTAAGAGCTGGGACACAGCCAACCCGCTGTGCCATCTGCTTCCCTGCTTGCTCTGCAGAAAGCCCAGCTGTAAACCCCCCTGTACAGAGCTGCATGTGGCAAGGGGACCCCCAACACCGCGGAGTCAGGCCTGTGGGCACACAGGCAGGGCTGCCATCCCCTCAGCTTGGTTGACACTGCAGCTAATGGGTCCATACCAGGGTCCAGGCTGGGAAGAGACAGGGTCCTTTAAGTGCTCCAGTGCCCTGCCTTGTCTCCAAGCATGGGACAAGGCTGTGCAGGGCACCCAGATCACAGCAGCCACAGCTGGGTGACACTGCTGTGTGGTGGCCTGTTCCTCCCCAGGACCAGCAGGAACTGGCCCTGTTTAGCCTTGTCCTGGCATGGCTTGGCATGAAGTGGAACAGCATGACACAGCCACTGCTTACACACACAACACACACACACAGATACACACACACTGCCTGCTTCAGACCCCCTCCTTCCGAACCCCCAGCAGATCCATGCCCCCCAGGGCGGGCACATCCTGGCTCCACAGGGGTGCTGAGTGCCAGCACTGCCGAGGCTGTCCACAGCTGTCTCTGCCAGGCTGACAGTGCTCCCCACAAGCAGACAGTGCCAGGCAAAGCCACCCTGTGTGCCCTGGATGGAGGCTGGCAGGGAGTGCTGGCATTGCCCAGATGGGAGGTCTCTGCTTCCCAGCCCTGCAAAACCCTACCTGGCCCCACTGTGCTGCACCACAAGCACCTACATAGCATCCCTCAGACCCAGGGGGTAGCATCCCCCACAGCACAGCCCCAAGGTGGGGCTCAGGTGGGTCTCCAAGCCCATCCCCAGGCTAACCTGATGACAGGAGTGATGGTGGCCATGGGATGTGCTGTCCACCCCATGCCCACCCTCTGTCCCCTCACCCTACCCCAAGCCCTCACCTTCCCTGCAGAGCTGGGTGCACAGGTGAGCGAACCTGGGCGGAGTGCTCAGGTGCCAGCACCCAGGAGACCTTTGTTCCCTCATGTCCCAGCCTTTGCTCACCATATAAGGGCAGGGACAGCCCAGAGTCAAGGTCCCCACAGCCCTCCAAGACTTTGTGGCACCTAAGAGCCCCGTTACTCATGGGGTGTTTCCCCCCCCCAGGTGCTATTGCACCCTGCCCACAGGGTAGTTCCTCTGCGTTTCCCAGGCCTCTTCCCCTCTTGGCCCTTGGTATTGAGTCCATGCTGAATCATTTTCTTTTGTATTCTACCAAAAAGAAACTCCATAAAGTGATAGCAATGGGTTGGACCAGGACACATGGTCCAGCCACAAACAGAAGTGCCTTGATGCCATGGGGACAGGCTTTGCCACTCCCCAGACCCTAAAATCCACAAACGCTCCCAGACATGGAGTACTAAGACCACAGAAATTGTTTTTTTTGGTGCTTCCTCACCCTGAAAAGGTTCCATAAAGTGACAGCAATGCAGCATCATCTTCATGGGACATCCCCTTCCCACCCTCTAACTGGCACATCACCACCCTGACCATGGGACTGTCCCCAGGCTGTTCCACACCCCAGCTGGAAGCCAGATCCCTGGTCACTCCTGGTTTTGCCTCCCTGCCTTGGGGGTCTCCACAGCCCCAAGGTCCTCTTGGGGATGGAAAGGGCATACAGAGATGTGACATGGAACTGGGGCTTGGGGGGACAGGACAGGACATAAAATAGTGGCACAGCTAAGCCCAACGCCCTGTCCTATGCCCCCAGTCCCAAGGGTTGGTATCTGATTATGCCCTTGATGTTGGCAGAGAGGAGAAGGGACTGCAGTGGCTCCCAGGCCCGAAGGTTGTTTTGGGGAATGACCACGGCGTCCATAAAGGTGGGAGGGGCAGATGTCAGCAGCAGGAAGGTCTCCGGGCTTTCTATCTCGCTGTTATCTCTTCCCAGCCCTGCGGGATTGCTGCAGCTTTATCTTGGCTGCCCTGCTGAGCCAGCATGCCGAAAGCACTGCGGGCATCCTGCAACCCTGGCCTGGGCTGCAGCAAACCCCAAATCCTGCTGACGGTCCGCCCTGCCAGTAAGGATCCCTGAATTGATGACGAGAGCTGAACCAGAACAGGGGGCGTCAGCCACAAACAAGGGGGTGTCCTGATGCCACAGGGGTGGGCTCTGCTCTGCCCTCCACTCCCTTGGCCCCCAAACCCTCCTCACCCTGCCACCCAGCTCCTACCTCTTGCATCCCACACGACTGTCCCCGTGGACCCCTTACCTGGGTGCAGAACCCCAGTGGGGCTGTGTTGGGTGGGGTGGAGCACCCGGGTGGCTGCTGCTGCCCTCTGCTCGGTGGCCGTGTCCCAGGGCTGAGTCCGTCGGTGTGGCACAGGGCTAGGGGACCCCACGCTGGCCCCAGACCGCTCACCCCCTCCCCGGGCCCCCCAGCCGGGCCACTAATGAACTCCGTAATTAGTGAAGCCATCAGGGAGGACAGAGACTTCGTTAATGAGAGGAGGCACAGGGCCAATGAGGGCACCGGGGAGGGGGGCAGCTGAGAGACATTCGCTCCAGGAACCCAGTGCCTGCATGTTGACAGCAGGCTGAGATGGCGGGAGGGGGTGTCACAAGTTGTCCCCCAGGTGCCCCCCAAACTATATGGGGAAGGCCTGACACCTTCTTTGGAGCAAACTCATTTGAAGTCTCAAAGCTGGGAGGGGTCACAGCCTATGGGTAAATTTACCCCCCCCCCCAGTTAAGGGGCAGGATACCCATCCCTGTGGCACCAGGGGCCCTTTCCCAGGAGGAGGGGGCGGAGTTTGGATGGAGGTGCCAGGGCAGTCTGGGGTGGCTGTCCTCGAGTGTAAGGGTGTCCCCTTGGCACCACGCAAGGGGTGACACCTCAACCCTGCAATCCAAAGGTGCAGCATCCCCGGCTCCCAGGGGACTCAGGGGATCCCGGGGGCTCCGTGTCCCCCGCAGTGCGCACGACTACCAGTGACACACACGTAATATATACCCGTGCCCACACATGCACACACTCAGGACTACACTTTCCAAGATGGTTTGACAGCTTTAATCACATGAAGGCACTTGGATCTGGTACCCCAGCCCTCCCCAGCCCCCCACGCTGCCTCTGCATCCCCCAGGCCTCCCAAGGGTGCCCAGGGCAGGGGCTGTGCTAGTGCCCTTTGACTTGTCTAATATAAAGTGCTGAGTTCAACCCTCCTGGCAGGGCAGGACGAGGCCCGGGGCTGGCAGGGAGCCAGGGGGCTGTGCTGCACCACCCCCCATCCCACCCCCCACCACAGGGCAGGGGGTGTGGGTGGGGCTGGGGGGATCCCTGCTTACCCTCAGCACGGGGAGCAGGGCAGTGCCGGCAGGAGCCAGCTGAACAGCACCGGAAAGCTAAAACCCTTCACACCCACCCCCCAAATACTGCCCCGCTCCCTTCGCTGGCACAGTGGTAAAAAGGCACCCATGATTTCGTGGGAAACTGTTGCTTTTCCTTCTAAAAAGATATGAGGCATTGTCCATATTGTGACATTAAAAAAGGCCTGGCTGAGCTCAGCTCCCCCCAGAAAAACCCTCCCTGAGAGCCCCCAAACCCTCAAAGCTGGGGGACACCCTGGCACAAGTCCAACCCCACAGGGGTCAGGATAACCCCAGGCTATGGGGGAGCTGCAGTGTCCCCCAGCCCCTCCCAGCTGGGGGACTGGGGCTGGCAAAAGGCTGGGAGGGGCACGTTAAGGCTGGTATGGGGGTCCCTCTCTCCCAGGAGTGGCAGCCTTTGGTGAAGCTGCAAATGGTAGGGGGTGGGCACCCCCGCCACAGGAGAGGACCCTTCTGTTGGAGACTAGAGTGGCTCCCAGTGACACAGTGTAACTGGGGATGGGGAGGAGCCATTCCCCCCCCAAAATGAGAAGAAACCGAGGTTGGAGGGGGCGAATAGAGAGCCCCCCCAGGCACAACCCTTGCAGGGCTGTGGGGGAACAGAGACACGGTGTCCCAAGGCACGTGGGAGGCATTTGTGCCCAGGGGCTCTGCCCTGAGCCTGGGCTGCTTCTGCAAAACACAACCCCTAGGTGGGGGCAGCAGGCAGGAAGAGGCAAGGACACGCTCCCCTCGAGGTGATCAGCTGCACCCAGGGGAGTTAAGGGTATGGTGGCAGCCCTATGCACCAAGGCCAGTAAGACTCCCTGCTTTTTTGGAGGGTGACCAGGTGTTAACCTGTCCTGTAGCCTCGGCAGATAGGGGCCAAGGGCTGCCAGCCTCCCAGCAGGCAGAGTCTGGATGGAGGGATCTAGTCCTCCCAAAGGCAGTGGAAAGCAGCAGCTGCTGACCCCACCCCTCCTCCCCAGTCGGGGGACAGAGGGGAAAAGGACCTGAGAACCGTTTGGTGGAGGGGGGACACAGGTTGGGGGGGAAGGGGACAGGGGCTGGATAGTGGGGGAGGATGGGACCCCCCCCAGTAGGTCCTCAGCACAGCAAGGCAGTGGGTCACCCACGGCCCCCCTTCTCTGAGGAGGGGGGCACCCAGTTCCTGGCGGGGGCACCCACATGTCCCACCACCAGCAGGCACGGAGGGCACCCGCACCCACCGGGGCTGGGGAGGATGATGCGGGGCACACCGGGACCGTCCCTCCCCCAAAATAAGGCACCTGGCTCCCCCGGTGGTGCCCCTTGGCAGCACCCGGAGGGTGGGGGGGCCATTAGCTGTTAGTCCGCTGCTTCTTGAGCACTGCGTACACGTCCTCCACCTTGCTGAGCCTCTCGAAGAAGGGCAGCAGGTCCAGCAGTTCCGTGTCCGCCATGTTATCGAACCAGGAGGCTACCGGCACCTGCAGGTGGCACAGGGGACAGTGCTGATGGAGGGTCCTCCACCACATCACCTCCGTAGCTCGCCCAGCCCTGCCCTGCGAGTACGTACGGCGTTATCAGGGTGGAAGATGTAGGATGCGGGCGAGTTGTCCACAATGATGATTCGGCGCAGGTCACGGCCCAGGCGGCTCAGGTCCTTCACGTAGTTGCCGCGATGGAAAACACAGGATTCCCGGAAAAGTCGTGCCCGGAAAGCCCCCCATTTATCCAGCAGGTCAGCCACAGGGTCTGCATACTACAGGCACAGAAGAGGGTTCACTATGACAGACCACACCACCCTGCCCACCCCACAGTGACAATGGCACCCAGCTCTCCATTGGTGCCAGGTCTCACTGTGCCTCAGTTTCCCTGGCCAGTGCCTTGGAGGGGCACGTAGGGAGTGTGGGTACACAGGGGACAAGAGGCCAGTGATGCCTGCAGGTGGGCAGACAAGGGAGCTGTGCCACTCGGGGGCGTGTTTGGGAAGGGATGGGTGATGCCAGGGCAGGTCAAGGGCACCCACCTTGGCCAGGCTGGCAGTGAAGAGCACACACTCGAAGAGCTCGCCCATGCGCTGCAGGAACTCATCCACGTGCGGCCGCTTGAGCACATACACCTGTGGGCATGGACAGAGGGCAGCGCGCTGATGGCACCAGCTACGGCTCACCCAGCACTCCCATGTACTCCCCAGGGGACACCTGTGTCATCACACCCAGCCAGCTCCCTGGCTGCACCTCATGGAAGCTGCCTGTGCGGGCAGGGGGATGCCAAGGCCCCACAGGAATGTCCAGGGCGAAGTGTCTGACCAGCTCCAGAGCCAAGTAACCGAGAACAGGCTGACTGCCCAGACCACAGCCTATCCTGGATTACTTGAAACCGGGGCTGGCCACTGCAGGAGAGCACCGTGCCAGGAAGCCCCTCACCTCCTTACCCTGTGAAAAGAGAGGCACCCACCTCTGCCCCAGAATGTGCCAAAGCTGGCACCCTGACACCTCCCATTACTCCTTGGTGCAGAGCACTGGGATGGCTCCCAGTCCTTGGGGAAGTGGAATGATGCCCCCCTCCCACTAGCACCTACCCCGCTGTTACCTGGTGCATGATGCCATCGATTTCCACGGGAATGATGAAGTCAGCGTTGTTCACTGGCTGGGGAAGGGCACACCAGGATGAGCACTGGGCACGCCAGGCACCCCTGCCCAAATGCTGCCTGCCCTCTGCTCACTATGCACCCCTGCCAGCCCCACAGCCCCACAGGGACACCCCGACTGACCCAGCCAGGCTGTGCTGGCTGCTGGGCATCACTCTGTGGGAAAAGGGCGGCAGAGCGGGTGGGGGAGCGTGTGGCAAGAGGTGTGGGGTGGGCCAGGGTGTCCCCCACCTTGAAGGAGCTATGCACCAGGGTCTCATCCAGGTCGATGACCACGCAGAGTTTGCTGGCGTCCTGTGGCTTGATCTCAGGCAGGAGGTGCTTGACAGCAGCCTGCAGCAGGGGAACACGGCTCAGCAGGGTAAAAGTGACTGCTCACTCCCCAATTCGGGCCACACAGGGGAGGCTGAGGGAATGGTAGCCCATCCCCACCAGTACCAGGCTGGGGTGTGGGGTTACCTTGGGCAGTGCCCCATTCTCCTCCACCAGCAGCGGTCCACCAGTGGTGCCAGTGCAGGGCTCCCCTTCATCACGGCACAGGCAGCAGAAGAGGGACTGGAGAATGCTACGGCTTCGAGGCTTCTTGGCAGGGGTCTGGGTACCTGAGGGAGGGCAGAAGGGGAGTGAAGGGTACCCCAGGGGTACTCCCAGCACAGCTCTGAGACAGGTTTTGGGTGTTGCCCCAGAGCCCCCGTGCCCTAATCAGACCCAGACACCCATCCGGTCGCCTTTCCTGCCCTGCCAACGGTGCCAGGGCAGTGTCGCTGACACAAGCGCTTGGTGACCGCCCACAGCCCCTCACCCGGCACATCCCACTCCACGAGTGACCCCCGTGGGCCTCCTTTGCGTGGCCGGACACCCTACAGCAAGGGCGCGGGGCTGAGGCCGGGGGCAGCCGTGGGTCCGGGGCCGGTTCCCACTCGGGGACCCTCACGGCCCCACTCGGGGGGGTTGCCATGGGGGCGGGGCCTCCCCGGGAGGCGGGGCTTACGCTCATTCCTTTCCCCGCCTCCAGACAACTCCCTGGTCTCATTGGCCGACTCGAGTGCACTGGAAGCGAGAGGCCAATCAGGGCGAAGAGCCCGCCCCTGAGCGCCGTTCCCGCGGTCCCCATTGGCTGAGCGAGGGGAAACTGAGGCAGAGGGGCTGCCCCTGCCCACCCCGTGCCCCAGGGGCAGTGCGACGCCTCCAGCCCCGGCCCCACCGCTCCCGGGGCCGGCTCCTGCCGCAGCCCGGGCCGGGGCAGCATCCCGCCCTGGCTGTGCCCCCCCTTCGGGCGGGACAGGGCCCCGAGCCATGTAGTGGGGAGCTCCTGCCCCACGGACTCCCCAACGGGGACCGGGCCTGTTCCCACGTTTGCTCCTCCCGGCCCTGGCAGCTTCCCAGGCCAGGGGGACGAGCAGCGGCCCCCGACAGAGCCCCTTCGCGGGGTGAAGGGGACGCGGGGAACGGGACGCCGGCATGCAGCAGGGCGCTCGGCGCCCTTCCTGCCTCAGTTTCCCCGCCGGCGCTGCGCGCACTCCTCGTCCGGCTCCGGAGGAAACAGCGCAGATAATCCGAGCAACGCCCCGAGCCTTCCAGGGCACCACCAGGCTCCGAGGGGGCCGGAGCACGGCCCCCCGCGCCCGGGCGGGTGCAGACAGCCCCACTCGCCCCGAGCTGCAGCCCCAGCACATCTCCCCAGCCCGGGGCTGCGGGATGCACGGGGGCGGGCTGAGGCGGCGCGCAGCTCATCACACCCGCCGGGAGCAGCCCCCGCAGGCCCCCAAGCCCCCGGGGACCTCCCCCTCTCCCGCACAGGAAGACGGTGAGGGGGGGTAATACCTCCCGCCGCGTTACCTTTCTCCTGAAGCGGGGCGCTNGAGCGGCGCCGCGGAGGAAACTTTGTTATAACATGGAGTTTCCTCCGCCCGGGCTGGGGCTGCAAACATGGATCCCGGGCGCGGTTTCAAGGAACCCCTTAAAAGGGCAACGACGGCGGGGGGCCCTCCTCCTTCTCCCTCCTCCTTCTCCCTCCTCCTCCTCCCTCCACCCGGTACCCGCACCGCCCGGGAGGAGTGGGGGTCCCCGCAAAGCCGAGATGGGGAGTGCTGTGTGGTTTGGCTGGGAAGGACNGTCCCCGACACCCCGGCGGGCTGTCCCATACTCTCCCGCCCCGACTGAGAAAGCATGGAGAGGGGGATCAGTCCTGCTGTCAACCCCCCCATCCAGCTGGCAGCCCGGGGATCCCTCTGCAGCTACTCCCGGCACATGAACACGTCCCCCCACGCTGGTGTCCCCTGGACTAGCGGCTCAAGGCTGGGGGGTCCCCATTGCCCCCCGAGGGCACATCCCGCATTGCCTCTACAGACCAGCGGTTCGGGACAAGAGGTGCTGGGGGGCTGCACCAACAACCGCCGCCTTTTTCCATCGTTCCGTCTTTCTCCTGCAATCCCCCAATTATCTGCGCAATTAAAAAGTCTATATTATTATTACATATACTTTCCCTTAAAATTCCTTCCTTCGTGCGTTCGGCGGGGAAAGGGGCAGTTTCCAGGCGCTTTCTGAAAAGCGGCTCTTGACGGGAGCTTGGGTATGGCACAAGTGCCTCAGAGGAAACGCGCCCCCCAAGCCCCTCAAGTGCAGCATCCTCCAGCCCCCTCTCCTCGCTAGCCCTGCGGGGCTCTGCCGGGGCAGCCTCTCACCGCCGTGGCCCCCAACCCCGCCCAGAGGGGACCTGTCCCAGTCAGCATCCTCGCCATCTCGGTGGCAGGAGATGCTGTGCGCGCTGTCAGCGCTGCCTCGAGGGTGCAGCAGGTTAGAAATTTCCCATCTGAGCTCATTTGAAACCTTTCCACCTCTCCCACCTGCGGTTTGGGAACTTCGGGAGCTGAGATCGCCTTTTCCGGCCCAGCAGGGACCAGGGGCACTGGCGAGGCAGAGATGCGGGCGGTGCAGACCCCGGTTACCGCTCTATCTCCCGCGGCTGAGCCGACATGGCACCGTGGGAGCAGCCCTGGGAAACAGCGCTGGAAGGGGACCCGTCCCACCTTCCAGCGTGGGGCACAAGGGGACATGACACGTGCCCACAGGTGACCGCGCTGGGAAATGGGGTCCGGGATTGGGAGGTCCCCCCACAGGGAACTCTGGCAGTACAAAAGCCGATTTACACCTGCAGTTCCCGCACTCTCGGCTCCACGTGGAACATCCCGGCAGCAGGTGCCCCCGGGGAGTCGTGGCAGGGACCAGCTGCTGTTGGGAACCGGGACACTGCATCCTGCCACCGGCTCTGATGGTGGGCATCAGTCGTGCCTCAGTTTCGCTGCCCCTCCGCAGAACGGCAGCCGGCTCCCACATCAGGCAGCCACCACTGCCTCCTGGCCCAGCAGGAGGAAAGGGAAGAAACAGTCTGTGCTTCCTCTGCTCTCTATTTTGGGCTGACCTCTGTGCTCCTTTAGCCCAGGTGGAAGTGGACAGGATGTCATCCCCAGCGTCTGGCGTCTGGCTGGACTGGGCTGCGGGGGGATGCTGCTCTCTGTGGGAACAGCTGCAGAGCCCACGCACTGCTTCCCTCCAGGACCACGTCCCTTTGGCTACATCCCCCTCCCTCCCTGATGAGTCCAGCGAGGCTCTGCTAATCCTCCTAATTTATGCAATTAGAAAAGTCTCTGGGCCAATGCCTGCAGCGGTAGTTGGAGCACCACTTCCAGTTCCACTGCCTGCTTGGGGGCAGATTGGGCAGCCGGGGAGCTCAGGGAGATGCTGTCCCTGTCCTGGGGCTGTGGGACAAGCCCAGGCCAGGAGTAGGTAGAGCCCAGCTGGATTGTTTGGGCTCCAGGGTACGGGCACAAGGCAGATTCTTCTGTCCCACCCCACTGCTCCTAGAGTGGGGTCCCGGATGCTTCCCCTTGTTCTCCAACCTAGCCCTGGCCTTGGTAGGTCTACCCCACCAAGAGCTGCCCCATGGCTAAGGGACCACAGAGATAAGTCTTAGAATGGGACACCCTCCTCAGGGTTGGGTGGAGGCAGGTGCCCCTGGTCTAAGGGTCCTCTGGGTTGCAGGTCCCAGCTGGACAACAGCAAATCCCACGGGCATAACCCCGCAGACCCCAGCCCCCCAGCCTCCCGCCCACTGAAGACCACCCCGATACCCCCCTACCCCTCTCGGTGACCTCCCGAAGGCTTGTACCCCCGGGCAGGTGCACCCCGACCTAGGGGCGTCTCCTGCTCCCTGTCCTGTGGCTCGGGTTGGCTGCACCCCCTGAGGAAGGGGAGCCCGCGCCTTTCAGTGGGCCCCACAGCTCTGGCCCCTCCTTCAAGCAGCCAGAGGCCGGGCCAACGCGGAGGCGGGGGGGAGGCACCGCCCCACCCCGTCCGCCATCGCCCTTTTAAGGAAGGGGACATTCTTCACATAAACAAGCGCGGCCCCCGGGAGTGGGGGGGGTGTCTCTTCCCGGAGTGGGGGGGCACGGGCTGGGGGGGGCGCCCGGCCCCCAAAATTCCCCCTTCACCACCCGGCCGGCGTGGGTCGGGAAGTGGGATTTTGGGATGGGGGGCCCTGGGGAGACGGGGGAGCCTTGAAACAGCCAGGGAGCGTCTCGCAAGTGCGGACCGCGGCGGGGGCCGAAGGGCGGTGGGACCCCCCGCCCCTACCCGCGGTGCGCGGCCGAGGAGGGAGCGACGGCTGCCCCCGGGGAGAGCCCGAACGCCTTCGCATCCGCATCCGGCGGCACCGGCAGGCGGGAAACGGGGCATCCGGGGAGGGTGGGGGCTCCCCACTGCCCCGCTCCCCCCGGGGAATGCAAAAAGCTGGCGCTGAGCCCCCCGCGCCGCCACGGCCACGCGTTAGCAACCCCGCCCACTCCCCCGCTCGGGACAAAGGGGCCGTCCCCGGGATGCGGGTGGGCCCGGGGGTCCCCGCCTCACACCGGGGCCACGCAGCAGCAACAGTGAGGCCGAGGCCAGGTTACAAACACGCCGTTTATCAGCATCCCTCCTCCCCGCGAGTTTCGCAGCCCCCCGTGGGGATAGGGCCGGTCCCGGGCGGTGGGGGGTGGTTAGCGGTCCCCGCGGTAATTAGCGGTCCCCAGCAGAGATTAGCGGCCCCGGGGGCCGGCGGTTCCTGGCAATAATGAGCAGGGGAAGTCTCCGACGCGGCTCATTCACTGAAGCGTCTATGCCAAGGGCTGGGAGAAGCTCCCGCTGCTATTCCACGCCCCTCGCATCCAGCCTGGACCAGCACCCCGGAATTGGCGGGCGTGGGGGTGGGAAGAAGCGCTGAGCTTTGAGATGTTGGGGGGAGGTCTGCCGGTCTGTTAACCCTTTCCTTGCTGGGTGCATCTCTGGCTAAATCATGCCCGGACTCGGAGTGGCAGCAAATCCGTGTCCGAGGTGAGGAGGCCGCTCTGGGCAGGGACGTGGGGTTAATAAGCAGGGATGGAATCTGTCACCATGTGCCTGTCGGGTCGAGGGCGAGACCAAAATTGAACCGGCTGTGGTGGCCTCGGGCCAGGAACCGGGCTCCATGCGCGATACTGCATGTCCAGATCTGCAGGGGCAAAGAGGTCGATGAGCACCCACCAGGGACACTGTCCCACCCCTATCCCGCGATGCCAGCCCTACCAGGTAGGCGACGAAAGCCACGTAGGCAGCCAGTAGCAGGCCCAGGGGAATGTGGTACTCCAGGCCATGCAGTGTTGGCAAAAAGTCCACCACGAAGTAAATGTTGATGGTGCAGACCAGCCCCGTGATGAGGGTCATCAGCACCTTCCCCGGGCTGCAAACAGGGCAGTGGGCATCACTGCCACAGCAGGGCCCCCACCCTGTGGGACACTGGGCACAGAGGGCTGAGGGAACTGAGTTTGTAGGTTAACTAGACCCCAACTGCAAACATCTCTGCACCCCACAGCTGTATTTCACCCTGTGGTGAGGTTCTAGGCATGGACTTTGGCCACCTTCCAAATCCAGGGCTGGCAGTGCCAGGAGGATGCTGAGGGTCCAGGGGTGCCCATGGAACCAGATGTGTCATTGGAAGGAGGATGATGAGGATAATGATGGGGTCTGTTCTGCTCTGTCTGCCCTGGGCAGGTGGGAATGAACATACCCCTCCGATGTCCATACACTAATTGCCCCATGGCATGGTTTTGGGGGCAGGATGGGCCAAAGGGAAGGTGCCTGCAGCCAGAGCTCCCCACTGTGCCTCCCCATGCCCTGGCACTCACAGGCTGTTGCTGAAATCCTGCATGAGCGGGTGCAGGCTGGTGAAGGTGAGGACAGGCAGGACGGCAAAAGGCAGCTGAAAGGAGAGAGGGATGAGGACATCATGGCTGCCAGGCTGGGGTGTTTGGGCGCAGGTGATGCCCTTCCAGCCCCTTACCAGGATGCTCTGCAGGACGTTGAGCAGGTCATTCATGCCTGTGAGGTGGGTGACATCCTTGAAAGCAGCCACGAAGACAGTGGGCAGGATGGCAAAGGAGCGGGTGAAGAGCACCCGGGTGAAGCGGGACCAGCGGAGCTGCAGGAAGCCCTGGAACAAGCAGAACCTGCACCCTCCCTGTGCCTGGGGCACCCTGTCGGGGTGACCCCCTAAACCCTGGCTGGGAGGAACGTGGGGTGCATCTCCCCCTCCTTTGTGCCCAGACACTGAGCGGGCTCTTGCAGGGCTGCCGGGCCCCACTAGGTGTCAGCTCCGACTCATTAAGAGAGGATCTAATTAATTAGGGAAACATTGTGTGGGGCACCCACAGGGTGCAGTGGGTGGGCACTATCTCCATTCCACCTCCTGGGGAACAGGGACACTGGTGCTAGCAAGCTTCCACCCGCCAGATCCCCGCAGGAAAGGTGGGCAGTTAACTCTTCCAGATATTCCTGAGGGAGTGTGCTGCCCATAGAACTCCTCCACCCAGGGCCCACCTGTGATTTCCATGCTCTCAGGCCGTCCCTGTGGGGGCAAGGGCTAGCATCATTATCTCTCACCTCCATGACGAACTGCCCTGCATAAGTCCCAGTCATTGTGGAGCTCTGTCCTGCTGCCAGGATCCCGATGCCCCAGATGTACAATGCCACTGCCCCAAAATAGCAGCCCAGGATGACGCCCTGTGTAGGGACACTCCAGTGGGCACCCTGAAGTGTCCTCTACCCCAGGCATTCCCATCAGCTCCCAGCTTTCTAGTGGGGTTATAACCATCCCCAGCCCCAGGGGATGATAGGGAGAGTGATATGTCCACCAGATGGGAGTGGATGCTCACTGGGCACAGCCTGGTGCCACTCACCCCCTGGTAGATATCCACAGAGACTGTCTTGTTGTTGGTGGGGAAGATGCTGGCATAGTGACTGATGGTGCTGTTGATGCACTTGTTGTACTGTAAGGCATGGCAGGCACGAGTGTCACAGCCACCCAGCAGCTCCCACAGACACAGGGGGATCCCCACACGTCCCATCTCAGGGAATGAGAACATGCAGTCCCCAGGGGATGCTCGTCCCGCTCATCCCCACAGCTGGGCACAGCAGTCATCTCCCTGTGGACATGAGGTGACACTCACCACATCCTCATTTCGCTGGTGGTAGAAAGCCGCACCGAAGACAGCCATGACGAAGAGGTTGATGAGGAAGGAGATAAAGAGGGCCAGGCAGGACTCGATCAGGAAATACATATTGGCCTCCTGCACTGCCTCCTTCTTGGACCGGTCGATCTCCCGTGTCTGGGCATGGCCAGTGACATGGGTGTCACGGGGTCACGTGAGCACCCCTGTCCCACAGCCAGGACTAGCTGGTCCCCACGAACTGTACTCGGAGGCACCCTGGCAGAACAGTGCCCATGGCAGTGCCTTGATCTCACCTTGACCAAGGAGGAGTGGAGGAAGATATTATGGGGCATAATGATGGCGCCAATGATGCCCATGGCCTGCAGCAGCTCCTTTCGTCCACAGCCTGGGCAGTTGGGCAGGAAAATGCCCTTCAGCACCTCCACCTGCCCTGGCCTCACCACCACATACTGGGAAGCAGTGAGAAGGGGCACTGTGAGCTGCCACCCCCCTACCACAGGCTGGTAGCAGTGGGGACACCGTGTGGTGGGGTCCCTTGCCAGCCTTGCAGGAAAAGGGTTGTCCCGCAGTTCCCCTCTTCACCTCGTAGCCGAAGGTCAGGGCCATGATGGTGATGAGGAGGCCGAAGAAAGCCTCCAGTTTGCGGAGCCCTAGAGAGGTCAAGAGATGGGGTGGAACAGAGCAGAGGACCTTGGTGCCACACGGGCACCAGGGCTGCCTGAGTGACAGTACCCCCAACCCTCAACCTGGCACTCACCGTACTTATCAAGGAAGAGGAAGAAGAGGGTATCCACGATGGTGATAAGGACCCCACCCCAGAGGGGGATGCTGCAGGATGGCCAGGGGTGGGGTTAGATAAATGGCCTTCTGTGGAGTAGGACTGTGGGGGGGCTGGGGGTCCCTGTGGGGCAGCTCACCGGCCAGCTGAGAGCAGACTGAAAGCAATGGCTGTCCCAATCACCTCCTGCATGTCAGAGCCAATGATGGCAATCTCGATCATGAGCCAGAGCAGCACACGGGGCACCTGGAGGGGACAGGGCACCATGAGGTGCCTGAGCCCACAGTGGCACATAGCTCTGGGCAAGCTGGTAGAGCATCCTGGGTACAAATCCCTGTCTCCAGGCTGTAGCAGGCCACCCAGAGCAGCATGGGGACCCCAGAATACCCCTCTCAGCTTCTTTCACAACACAATCTCAGAATGAAAGATGGATGCTAAATCTGAGCCTCTTCTCCCCCTCCTCATCCCTGAAGTGAGAGTTGAGGATAGGACCCATCTGTCTAGATATGGGGGGTTTGAGGGAGGTGGGGCAGAGGGGTGCATCCAACCCTCCTTTTGGGGACCTGTCATACAGCCAGCGTCTCCTTGCCACTTGACACTTAGATGGGACCCTTAACTCTCCCCTCCTCCTGTGTCATGTGATCCCTCCCCTCAAGCCCCCCCCAGCTTTCTGCCCCAACACGCCCAGACTTTCCTGCATCTCGGTTTCGCGTTGCTGCTCCGATGCCTGGGCTCACTCCTGCGGGGGACGCTCTCATGTGTCCCCAGGTCACACCAGGACACTGAAGTAGCTGCTTACCACTTCTCACCCTGGGCCCCTGTACTGCAGGGGTATGGGCTTTGGGGAGCCCCTGAGAGAGGCAGGTCTCTCACAGCATCTTCCTGCTCCTCTCCAGCCCTGCAAGTCCCTGCTAGGACTGTCACCAGCCCAGGCACAGGGTCCGCCCCAGACTGTGACCCCCAGGGGCCTCCCCGTGGTGTCTCACCTTAGGGTAATAGAGGTAGCAAATCTCGGCCAGGTCCTTCCCGGTCACCACTCCTAGACGGATGGCAAGGCGCTGGCACAGCAGCCCCAGGACAGTGGCCCACAGCAGCACCCACAGCAGCTGGGGGATAGGAGGAAGGGAGGCAGTAGGGGCTGGGTACTGGGCAGGATCTGGCCGCCTGGGGGTCCCCAGTTCAACCAGGGTTGCGGGGAAGAGAGGGGATGCAGGTGCTCTCCCAGCCCAGTCAGAGGGGTGCCCACCTGGGTGCCCTCTCCCTGTGCCAAGGGCCCCCCCTGCCCTTCCTGCTCCCGGGCTGGGGAAGCCACTGCCATGGGCAGCCGTTGGCGCTGGAGAGGTTACGAAACCCCCGCGGGCTTCCTGAGCCGGAGCCCGGCTCACCTTGAATCCCGCCAGTGCCCCGCCTTGCAGGTCTGACTCCACATTGCCTGGGTCCAAGTACGCGATGCTCATGAGGAAGCCGGGACCGGTGAAAGCCCAGAGTTTCCTAAAGCTGAACCCAGGCTGGGACAAGGCAACAGGTCAGAGCCGGGAGCTCCCGTTCAAAACCAATGTCTCCTAATTGCACATCCAGTCCCCTTTAGCCCAGTGCTGCCCGCATGGATGTGTTTAGCACATGGAGGTCATTTTCCTGACAGTTTTGGAGAGGGAACTGCTGCCCCCAGCCTGTCCCTGTTAGCAGCAGTGCTGGAGGGGCAGTGAGCCCCATCTCACCCGTTGGACAGTGATTTGCAGGGGAGTCCCAGGGCTGTCAGGCACTATTGATTGCACTCCATGGGATTCCACTGCTGTCCTCTGCTTTTGCTGCTCCTCCTGACTAGAGAATACCATTCCTTCCCCTTCTCTGTTTCACTGCCCCGAGACCAGACGAGGATGGGGGATGCTGGTGGGGTGCAAGCAGCCTTGGGGAGCCCCACTAGGCTCATCCATGGGTGGCCCAGGAGGCATGGGAGCAGTGGGGTGATCCTTGCTGCTGGGTAGCACCTTGCCCCATTGTCTCAGTTTCTCCATCTGGAAAGCTTTAGGCTTGGAAACACTCAGCCTGGGGCTGTGACTTGCCTGAGCTGGGTCTGGGGTGCTGGGGGCATGTCCTCAGAGCATGACCAAGACATATTCCCCACTGCAGTGGCCCTTTGTGTCCCCACCTCCAGCTCCCTGCAGCACTGTCCCGCTCCCCCACCCACCCTGAGACAGCCTTGCAGTGCTTACCCCACTGCCCTTGGGGATGCTGATGAGCTCATCCAGGTAGGTCTGGTTCTGAGTGCCAGGGCGCTGTGGGGGCATGGGGCTCCTGCCAGTGCCGCAACTCTGCTCTTGGCCCCTGTTCAGGGACTTGGTCAGGCCTGAGGGGGACAAGGAAGAGGAGGGGAGGTGGCAGCCTGCCACGGGGACAAGGACACTGGTGGGCTGGTAGCCCTGGTACCAACTTCCTCCAGTCCCACCTGGCCCTCCCTGACGAACCCCATGAGGCACAAGCACCAGTTTTCCAAGGGGTGCATGAGGATGGCTACATGGGATCTATCGAAAGCTACCCAAAGGGATCAGATGCCACCTCCAGCTCAGGTGTCCCTAAAACCCCTGGTCTCATCCCTGTCTTTACCAGTCCAAAAGCCAAGTGCATTTCTGGGCAGCAGGGACAGGAGGGGACCCTGCTCCAGCTCTTGCTGCTGTATGGGCATAGAGTGAGGACAAAAAGCTGGTACTGGTCCTAATCCCCCCTCTGCAGCCCACCTACATCCTGGGAATTGGTTGAATCACGTTTCCAGGCTTGAGGGAACAGAGGATGGGGCAGGTGGGGAATCCAGGACAGGCTGGGGGGGATGGTGCCCACTGAAAGATGGAGCACAGCCAAGGGTCCCAGGGTGGAGGGAAGGGGGTCTAGAGGATGAAAGGAGGCACAAGGGGACCCAAGAAGTGTTGTGAGGCTCACCTGGTTCCAGTGATACCATGGTTGGACCGGATCCAGCCACAGTGCTGAGGCTCCCTGATTTCAGCACTGAGTGCAGTTCCTGCCGCCCAGCTTTTAAAGTAGCCCCCGCAGTTGTGTCATTCCACCCCCCGTCTCAGGAGGAGAGGAGGAGGATAGGAGAAGGAAGTGCTCCTTCCCTACCCCAATGAACACAGTCTTGGTTCCCCCCGGTGTCGGGAGGCCCCTTCCCTCTCCTTTGCCTCACACACGTGCAAACACGAGGCACCCTCACCGAGGCGTGGGAGCATGTCTGCATGTCACTTTCCATCACATGCCAACGCTTCTGCTTGGGTGGCTGGGGGACAGGGGATAGTGTTCCACAGAGTGACAAGAGAGGGCTGGCCCCACGGGAGTAGGGCAAATGCCATAGAAGTGGGAGCGAGGAGGAAGCAGGCACATGTTGCGTAAGGAGATCAAAATGCACCCTTAGCTGCTGGGGGAAGCACTCAGCCAGGCAGGATCTGTGGCACAGGGTGCTCACATCACACTCGGGTACAGGGACCTTCATGCCAAAGATGGGGTGCCAGTGTTGCAGTGTCAAGCTGTGCCAACAAAAGTGGGGCACCCCGTTCCCAGGACCCTCATGGCTGTGGAGGTGGAAGGGGGAGCAGCTCAGGTGCTCCCATGGGAGCCTGGTTAGTACTGGCTGCCCTTCTGGGGTACCCTTCTGCCAGCCAGGCTGTGCCCCACAGGGAGGTTGCCAAGGGGTGTCCCCCAGGAATATGTGGGGTGGTGGCAGGTGCAGCAATGTGAGCCTGGCCCTGCTCCACAGTACACCTCAGGCATCCCCCACCCCCTAAGCAAGGGCTAGAACAGCTGGGAGGGGGACAGGGTCCCACCCAGAAGGCATGGTGAGGCTTTAGCACGCAGCTCAGCTCCACCTGCCCTCCCTGAGCCTCAGTTTCCCCAAAGCAAACAAGACTGGACAGGGAGTTCTGGCTGCTTTATTTGCTGTTAGCTGGAGGGTGGCCAGGTGAGGATTTGGGGAGGGGGCTGGCAGCCCTCGGGGAGGCAAAGGGGGTCCCAGTGGGCCGCTGGTGGGCGAAAAATTCTGCGGCAAAGGAGATGGGATCATGTGGCTGCTGGAGGAGCAATGCTTGGACGAAGTCAGACAGCAGTGCCCGGACCTCAGGGTGCTGCTGGAGGTAGGCAGCATGGGATAGTTGCAGCTCATCCTGTAGTGGGGTGGACAGGGTTAGCGAGGTGGGCATGAACACATATTTCCCCCCTGGGTACTGTGCCAGGGTGAGGGGGACAGGAGCCTGGGTCCTTTCCCACACTTCAGAAGGTGTGAGGAAGGATGTTGGTTGGCCTGCCCCCTCAATGTGCCTCTTGGCACACCAGGAGGGACCCTATTGGAGACTGGCACAGCCCCATGTCCCCTTGTCCCCATGTCCACCCATCTTACCTTCCTGTCCAGAAAATGGGAGTAGAGCTGGATGTCCTCTTCCCAGTCCAGGTGTTCTTTGGGGAAGGGGAGCTGGGGTTCAAACTTACCTGGAAGCAGAAAGCAGGGCAAAGTTTCCCCTTGAATTCCAAACAGTGGGCAGAGGCTGCCTGTGCTGGGGGGCACAAGCCTTCCCTGCTCAGTACCTGACTTGCTGAGAATGGACTCATCCTGTAGCAGCATCAGCACTGGGGAGCCAATCTGCATCAGCTGAGCCAAACGCCTGAGAGGGGAAGAGCCCTTGACCTCCCCATGCTGGGTCCCACCAGGCTGGCAGGGCTGGGGTGTCTCTGACCAGACCCCTGCCCTTACCCATTGGGGAGGAAGCTGCTGTGCCAGACAGTGGAGGTGCCTGTGCTGGTGTGCATGGCTCGCTTGATCACAAACACCTCTGTCTCTGCTGAGCCCACTGCCTGCCACTGGATGCCCAGGGCAGACTGGGAACAGCCAGGGGTCAGCCTTGTCTCAGAGTCATCCCTGCCCCCAGGTGCCATCCCCATGTGTCCCCATGCTGTCAACCACATTCTGCCCACTCCCACTTCCCACATCCCACCGTGGTGTCCCCAGACTGACCAGACCCCTTCCCATCCCACAGGCCCTCCTGGCTGGCAGCTCACATAGCTGGAGGTGCAGAGGTCGCCCTCGGTGTTGATGGCTGGGAAGACAAGGTCGGGGGGCATTGTCTGCCGGCGTGCCAGCATCCGCAGCAGCAGGAGGCTGGCACCCTCCAGCAGCAGCCCCCGCAGCTTGGCCCGGCTGTATGAGAAGCTCTGGCACTGTGGTTCTGCCTGCAGAGAGACCTGGTTATCTCATGGGACAGCCACCCCCAGAGCCTGGGCACCCCTGGTGAGACAAGCCAGCTGTGCTGCCCCCTCCCAGGATGTGACCCGGCCCTCAACCTCACCTCTCCGTCCTGCAGGGTCTTCCAGACAGTCATCCCATGCTCGTGGCTCACAATGTGAGTCGTCTTCTCTGTGGGGTGTGGTCTGAGCTGCAGAAGGGGTGGGAGGCACAGGGTGGAGGATAGAGCCAGGACACCCCCTCCTCTGAGGTGGCACTCCCCAGTTTGTCAGTCGGGGTACCATACCAGATGCATTGTGGGAAACTCCCCACCCCAGCTGCTATCCAGAGGACGGGATGGGGACCAGGCCGGTGGGGCAGAGCTGGAGTTTAAGCATGACAAGGGATACCAGACTACTCACAGTAGCCTTGCAGGGGGCACGGCCCCCAGGAGGGAACCACTGCAAGGCACACCCCAGGGCAGTGGGTAGGACACAGGGAAGGGGACGTGCCACCACCATATCAGTCACCTCCAGGCGCTCCTGCTCCTCCTGCTCCAGGGTCTCCAGCTGCCAGGTCACGTAGGCTGGCAGAGCAAAGCCATGCTCAACCAATCCCGTTGGCACTGTCCCCATTCCCAGCCCTGGGGGCTGGTGGACAGGGATGTTCCAGCCCTGGGGAGGAAGGAACACCCCAAAGCCACCTCTGGCTCACCTTTGAGGGTGCTGGAGGCCGGCACACCATCCTGCTTGCCTCGAAACCTGGTTTGCACCAGGATGCAGCTCTGCACCGGCTCACCTTCCCGCTGGTAAGGTGCCCACTGGGCTGCCATCCACCATTGGCCCTCTGCCTTGTCCCCTGGTGGGGCCCCAACCGCCACCACCGCCAGCCTCTCAGCAAACAGGCACCACTCCAGCTCCTTCAGCCCTGCACAGAGGGATGGTGACCCCAACACAGAGGGATAGTGACCGCGAGGAGATGGTCATTCTGGTCACCCCTCCCGGAGTGACTGCCGCCCTTGCCCACTGCCCTTCCCTGTCTCCATTCCTCCTCTGCAGGCTGGGCCTAGCCCCTCACCGTTTATCCCGCTCACTCTCTCACTACCCGTCCCCCTCTGCCTGAGCCGGTGTCCCCCCAGCTCGCATGGGACACGGTGTGGCGGGACGAGGGGGAGGCTGGGGGGACACGCACCGATGAGGCTCAGGAACTCGGCAGCAGTGTCCGCCATGGTCGGGGGCTCCTGTGGGCTCTCGGGAGGGGGCTCCTGCTGCCGGACCTCCACCCCGTCTCCGGAGCAGCCNTGCCGGTCCGGCCCCGGTGCCCCCCGACGCCTCCGGTCCCCCCGGCAACGCCCTGGCCCCACCTCTTAAGGGGGCCGCGCCCCGCCGCACCCCGACTTAGAGAGAAAGGGACGAACAGGTGTAAAATCGATCCAGTCTTTTATTTGGGGCGTGGGGGTGATTGTGGCTCTGATCCCCAGTGAAGCAGCACCCCCCATACCCCAGTAGTATGACCCCATGGCCCCGTCCCAGTCTGTGTGTGTGTCCGCGTGTATGTACAGGGGGGGCTCTGGCTCAAGGATGGGGTGCTGGAGAGGAGCCCCGTGCCTGGAGGTAGTACTGCCAGCCCGCCTCCCCTTGCTGGCTCCATCCCAGCCCCCGCAAAGGAGATGCACAACACTGGGGGCTTAAAGGGAGGGGGCTGAGTGGTGGTGGTGAAGGTGGAGGGGAAATTGGAGACTCCCAGAAAAACCGGGGGTGGGGGGGGATTGTAGGAAAAGCCCTTGGTGCCATTCCTATAGTCCCAGCAGTGAGGTGGGGGCCTACAGACCCCCCGAGAGGGGATTGAGATGCTTCTACATGACGCTGGTGACCCTCAAGTTCGAGGGAGCAAAGGCAGGGCTCACTTATGGGGTGCCCACTTAAGCGGGTGTCCACTCTTCCCCCTCCCCCAACCCTGCACCCCAGCAGGGAGATTCACAGCAAAACAAACCACACAGTCTTGGGCCCCCTGTGCCCAACCATCACCCGACCGTGTGGAAAGAGGGGATCCAGGGAGTGGGGGAGGATCTAGGTGGCTTGGTAGAGGTCCTTGCGCCTCCGCACCTCCTTGAGGACACGGGCACGAAAGGCGTCGGGGTCCTCCCCCCTGCCCTGCCACAGTCCTAGTGCCTCCTGCAGCTCTGGCCGGTGGGTCCGCAGGAAGGGGTTGTATGTCTGCTCTTCCCCCAGCGTGGAGGGGCACTGTGGGGGCAGCTGCTCAGCTCCCCTGCTGGAGGCAGCACCCCCGGCAGGGAGCTGGGAATGCCCCCAGCACCCCCTGCCCCTATGGCACCCACCATGCAAGAGGGTGTTGGGGTGCAGCATCCCTGCCAAGGGAACCCCTTGAGGGATTGGGGTAGTGGGTGCTGCACCCAGGGACCCCGACGCCTCACCGTGCTCCTCTTCTCCTGGCGCTGCTGCACTGCCCACTGCAGCTTCTGCTCCAGTGCGGAATTGTCCAGCTCCAGGAGGCTGGCGAAGGTCAGGCACTCCAGTGCGTATTCGTGACCTGTGGACCCCCCTAGGCAGTCCTTAGCATCACCCCCACCTTGGCAGAGGGAACGAGGGGGACACCAGCAGCTCTGCCCTGCCGCTGGGGGCACTCACCTGGCCAAAGCAGCGTGTCCTCGCCCAAGCCCATGGCCAGGTCCAGGGAGGCGAGCATGGTCTCAGGGGAGCCCTCAAACAGCCTGCCTGGACCCCCACACAACCACCTGTCATGGGGGAGTCTGGGGGGTACCCCATAGCCCATCCTGGGATGGGATAACCCCCAACACCCCAACCCCCTGTCTGGGGTTGGGTGCACTCACCACAGCCAGCAAGGAAGAGGAGGTCCCCGGAGAAGAGGCAGGGGGGGCTGCCGAAGGGGACCCCGTCCAGCACATACACCATGTGGCCCACAGTGTGGCCAGGTGTGGCGAGCGCCTCGAAGGTCAGGCAGCCCACACTCACCTTCTCCCTGTCTGCAAGTGGGCTGTGCAGGGAACAGGGGGCACCGTCAGGGTGCTCCCCCCAACCCCAGCACCTCAAAATACGCACCTCCCCTAGCAACCCTTCCCACACACTGGTGCCAGGAGCATGCCAGGTCTCTGCCCAACATGGTACTGGGGGTATGGACTGGTGGGTAAGTGCCACAAACAGTGGTGGTTGGGAATGAAGCCCCCCCCCCCTCCAGATTTACAGGCGTGCTAGGGGGGTGCAGGACTTACTTGGTGAGCTGTGGGATGGCATCGAGAGCGCTGCCATACACCCTGCAGGACTTGTGCTTCTGGCAGAGCGCCTCGTTCCCTCCACTGTGGTCCCTGCAGACAAGGAGGTCAGAGACCCTAAATGTACCCCCCTATACTCCCCCCACTAAATGGGGCAGGGCTGGGGGTCGCCTCAGGTGGGGCAACCTTCACAGCAGCTACCAACCCCTCCAGGGCCACCTCTTGTCCCTTACCAGTGTTTGTGTGTGCAGAATATGGCCTCCAGCATCACCCCCTCTTCTTCAATGGCAGCCTGGGAATGGGGAGGAAATATGGGCAGAGAGATTAGGGGGGACAGAGAACCCAAGTACCAGAAACCGAGCCAGCTCGGGTTTCTGCGTTAAATCCACCCTCACTGTTTTGTTTTCCGGCTTGCAGCCTCCCCAGGCTCCTCACATTTAGACAGCCCTGGCTGAAAGCAGGTTAGAGTGTATCCTCTCCTGCTGTCTCCCTGTCAAACCCTGTCTCACCTAGCGCCCCTGTCATGCTCCAGTCTTGCCTTGGGCACTAAGAGCTGCAGATTAGGGGCAGAGTTGCTCCCCTCTAACCCCAAAATACAGAGACCTGCCACGCCCTCACCTGGAGACAGCCAAACAGCAGGTCAGAGTGCTTGTGGGGGTCTCACCTGTACAGCCAGGGGGTCAGAGGGGTCGATGACAGCTGCTTGGCTGGAGCCAGTGTCGATGACCAGGTAGCTGTAGTTGTTGGAAAGCACAGGAATGGGCAGGATTTTCACCCCTGGGGGGGAACAGACAGAATCAGGGCATGAAACCCTGGCTGGAAAAGGGGGAGTCCAGGCCAAACTCCCCACACCTTACATCAAATTCTTAGCTAAACATGCTTTGGGCAATTCAGTGATGGCAACCCCTCCCCACCCCAAAGTGCCAGTGCTGGGGGACAATGCAGGGGCGTGGCGTGGGAGGGGCTCGCCAGGACTCACCAGGGAAGCAGTAGGGCTGGGGCATAGAGTGGCCGTGCGGATACCGCTCCCGAGCTTTCTTCACCTGCCGCTGGTAGAAGAGGTAGCCCAGGCGTGTGCGGGCGTACAGGCTGTACCTAGGGAAGGCAGACGCCCCTAGACATTAAACTCCAGTTCGCCTAAGGAGCCTACTTGGGAAGGGGGCTACTGCCCTGGCTGTGACTCCTGCAGGGAACACATACAGGACCACTTTCTTATTCGGGGAGGCTAGAGGTGGTGTCTGTGTGTATGCCACACCCCAGATGCATAATGAAGGCAGGACTGGTTCCCCAAGCTGCGAACAGCAAGGACTAGGGGGCATTGCTGCGGGGTGCTCACTAGGAGGGGCTGGAGCTGGCTGTTCCCCCCCATGCTCCAGGGGGGACATGCCCAAGCTTGCCATGGTCCGGGGAATCAGGGAACAGAATGGGCCGAGGAAAAGGGAGGCAAGAAATGCCTTCGTGCATGTGGAGGTGCAAAACACAACATGCTGCGGGGCACGAAAGGACCTCCCCGTTTACAAAGCAGCGACTTGGGACGAGATGGGGAATGGCGCAATGACGGACATGTACAGTCCCGGGTTGCAAAGTCCATTCCCGGCCGAGGACACCCCACGGCACACCGGGAGCGATCCCTGCAGCAGGGGGGCATCCCCTGTGTCTGTGGGAGCCCGAAACGGGGGAGCAGGGGCTCCTGCCAGCAGCGCGTAGCCTGACCACGGCCGGGGCACCGAGGCAGGTCAGCGGTGACACCCGAGAGAAGGCGCCCCTTCACTCCCCTGCACCGGGAGGATGACCGGCACCGCGCGGGGGGAGCCGGTAGCGGATCCCCGGCCTCGGGGCCGGGCTGACACCGCCCGCCCCCACTGCCCCGGCCGGAGCGGGCTGAGACTCAGCCCGGTCTCCCGAACCGGCGCGGCCGCAGGTTTCTTCCGCGGTGGCTCCGCACAAGCAGGAGAGGATGGTGGGCCCTCCCTCCCGGCGGCAGCACAAAGGCAGGCGGCGTGGCCGCCTCCGTGCGGGGGTCCCGCAGCGGCGACCGCTCGCTCTTTCTCTCGCTCGCTCGTTCACTCACCCCAGGCGGAACAGCAGCGGGGCGGCGAAGGCCATGAGCACGGCGGCGGCNCTCGCGTCACCCGCCGAGAGGAGGGGATTTCCCCCCCGCCGCCGAGAGGGGTGTCCCCCGCTGACGTCGCTGCGTGAGGAAGGGGGTCCCTCACTGACGTCAGAGCCGGCGGGAAGGAAGTCCCGGGGGGACGGGCGAGGGCCAGCGGGGTCCGTCCCGGAGAGCAACAGGCGGGAGAGCGCACCCTGCTCCCGTTCACCGGCCGTCCCGGGTGCAGGGCGCGGAGCTGCCGCGGGGAGGCGCGGTGGGCGGTGGCTGTCCCCGCCCTGTCTGCCCGCCCCGTCCGACCCGTCCCGGCTCGTCCCGTCTGGTCGCGGCCGCAGCCCGGCGGAGCAGCGCGCAGCAGGTAGGGTGGCCCGGCCCGCTCCGCGTCCCCCGCCGTTCCCGAGTCCCGCTTGAGGCCCCCGGCGGTCCTCCTCGTTCTCTCGACTCCCCTTCGCCCGCTTCGCCCCCCTACCCCCCTGACCCTGCGCCCTCCGGTGCCGCAGCCGGCGAGGGGCTGTCCCAGCGCTCTCCCGAGCGTCCCGGAGGCCGACGGGGAGTGGGCGAGGGTGGGCGGCCGGTCGCTAAACAGCGGGGACGCGCTGCGACTCCCCGCTCCCCCGTCACCGGAGTGGGTGGGGGCACGTCGGGTTGGGGTCCGGAGGAGGGGGGACGGAGCGCGGTCCCGCCAGCAGGGTCGCGGGGGGACAGGATTCCTACGCACCGGGTCCCTCTGTGGCGCTGGTGATGTTTTCCGGACCCCACGCGATGGCGTGGCGGGGAATCGGGGCGTGGTGCGGGGTGGTTCGTGGGAGGGCGGCGACGCTTGTGCTGTGAAGGGTGTCCTCATGGACCCCGTGGGGTGTCTCGGGAGGGGTGGGCACGGGTTTGTGCCCGGCAAGGTGTGGGGGTGACACCGTGGGGGTGACACCATGGGGGTGCGTGGGGACCAGCACTGGATAGTGTGGGGGTGCTGGGGCTGGGGCACAGGAGGACACCTCTGTCCCATGTCTGTGTCCCCGGCAGAGAGCTTGCAGAGGGGCAGGGATGTGGGAGTGGTGATGCCGAACCCCAGCAAACTTGTGTCGTGTGTGAGCAGTGTAGGGCAGTAGGAACACCTGGCCTGGGTGGGCCCTACTGACCGGCTCGTGTGACCTGAGCAGGGCTGGCCTGGGCTGGGCCGGGCCAGGACAAGCTGTGCTGTGCTGTGCTGTGTTGGGTTGTGGTTTACTGAGCCGTGCTGTGCTGCAGGAGGCAGCTGTGTCCTGTTGTACTGTAACAGGCTGTGCCATGCCAGGCTGTGCCACTCTGTGCTGTGCCATACTAGGTATGTTGTACCAACGGGTGCTGCACTGGTGGGAGCTTCCAGGTTCTTCAAGAGGGAGGTGCTTTCTCAGGCAGCCTGAATGTGGGGAGCTTTGTTCCGCACCCCAAACCGTGATCCCCTCTTAAGGTGGTTGTGTTGGCCCTGGTAACCTATGGAGCTGGTGACAGGGGCCTGAGCCTGGCAGGAATGCCAGGGTGGATGGTGGGGACACAACCCTGTGCTACCTGTGGGATTGTGAAAGGGATGATGGTTGCTTGTGTCCCATGTGCCTGCCAGATATGCCTTATCTGTGCTGAGTCACGGTGCCAGCGCAGAGTAGCACCCTGTCCCCAGGGACCGTGTCATGCTGGGGCCACTGAGCCGGCCCTGGGTTGCCATCTACCATCTAACTGGTGATCTGGGTTTCGGGACCGTGCAGTGCCATGGACCTAGGAGGGTTCAGCTGCGTGCTTCCCTGGGTGTGGCAGCTGCTGGGACCCGTCAGGCTGGTTCCTTCCTTGTGCCCAAGGCTACCCCAATGGGGAGGGAACAGGAGGGGCTGGAGCAGTTGCAAGGTGCTGGTCATGGGCATAGGGTAGGACCCCGCTGATGATCTTGTGCCGACACCCCGCTTTCCCCAGACACCTCGGTTCCCTCCTGGGGATGCTGGTCCCTCTCTAACTTGAGTGTCAGTCACAGAGGCTTTCCTAGGGTCAAGGTCCTATTTTGGGGCCCTTCCCTGGCCCCTCAGATGAGTTGGTACCAGGGGGTTACCGTGTGCCTTCTGGGAAACCACAGTGTGGAGAAAGTGAACTTCCTATCTCTGTGATCACTGCCATGCTGGTTATTTATTTTTGGTGCTGTCGTCATCGTGGTGATGAAGGGCAGTGTGACTGTGGCAGTTCTGCCGTGGCTGGCACAGTTGATGGCAGGAGGGACAGATACGGAACTGCTCCCCCCAGCCCAGCATGGCTGGCATGGGTGTGCCCTCTGCATCACTGCTTGTCCAGCCTGGCTGTGGGAAGCACTGGTGTCACACAGGAGGAAGTGCCCAATCCCCTCCCACCCTGGTCCTGGTTAGGATCAGGTCCTGGTTCCTTCCATGGGATGGTCCCAAAACCACATCAGTGCTGCAGGCAGGAGGGTTGTGGGGGGTCCTGGACCTTCCTGGGGTCTGGAGTGCCAATGCTGAGGGGGTGGGAGGTGGGTAAAGGCCTGGCACTGTCTACTGGCAGTGCTGTTGTTTTCCTGGCCTTGGAGATCCTGCTTTCCTTCTCCTCCTCCTGCTGGGACCAAGCCCAGCTGGCCCTGAGCCCGGGCTGCCTGCTCACAGCTGCCAGGGGCTCTGTGAGGGGGCCTGCTGTGGCCGAGGAGAGGAGCTCAGCCCCAGGGGGTCCCAACTCCACTCACTGAGGAAGAGTCCATCTCCTGTAGAGGTGATGTGTGTGTCACTCCTCTTATAACTCCCTGAGGGGACTCAGGAGTTCTGGAGCCCCTCTGTGATGCATGCAGCTGTTGGGTGGGGCACACACCCGAAATGGGGGGGGCAGCGGGATCTTCGTCACTGTGATGAGGATCAGACCCTGTGTTACCAGCCCAGGCAGTTGGCAGAGTGATGCCATTTGTCCTCAGTGTGGTGCTACCAAGAGCCACAGACCAGCCACGGGTGCTGCTCCTTCTTCCCTGGCAATGTCCGGGTGAGCTTCAAAGACCAGAGAGGTCAGATCCCTTCTGAAAAGGTCATGTCCTCGATGCAGCCTGAGTCAGTGCGTGGCTGTGCCCTGCCCGCGGCTGACCACTGACGCAGGCGCTGGGGACTCAGGGCACAGGAATGCGGGTGGCCCCAGCCAAGGGACAGTCGGGACATCCCTCGTCTGTTATTGACCTGCTGGCATTGAGGCCAACTTGTCCTTGCTAATTAGGAGCCACTATTAAAGTGGGAGGGGGAGGTTTTGTGGCTGCACGATCCCCTCTGTCGCATCTGTGGCTTCATGCAGCAAGAACAGGTCCTGCCTGGGAAGGGGGACCTGTGCTGAAGCCCCGTGTCTTCTGTCCCCTCCAGGTACCTGTGGGAGACGTGGGGAACTGCCATGTCGCAGCCCACCGCACCCCCGCTCTACAATGACAAGAACCCCCTCTACCCCCCACCCCCCGCGGGGTACCCCCAGCCTGGGGGATACCCTGCGGGGCCGGGGTATGCGCAGCCAGGGGGGTACCCAGCAGCAGGGGGGTACCCTCATCCGGGCATGGCCATGCCCACCATGCCTGTGCGGTTTGGTAAGTGGGGCACCTTGGTTATTTGGGGGAGGGCACTAGAAACAGGGTTGCTCTGAGGGGCTGCATGGCTGGACCTTGTTGCTGAGGGGTGGCCATCATCACAGGTGACAACGGCCTTGGGGATGGCTCTCCCTTCCAATCAGTTGACTGGGATGATAGGAAAGTCCGGCATGCCTTCATCCGCAAGGTGAGTCCCAAGGGGCCAGGGGCACCTGTCAGGGTGGGGGGCCAAGTGCTGACCCCACTGTCTCTTGCAGGTCTATGCCATCATCTCCCTGCAGCTCCTGGTGACAGTGGGAATCATCTCTGTGTTCACCTTTGTGTGAGTAGAGGGTTCCTCCTTACCTTTGTCCTGAAAGAGAGGGGAGCTTGAGTTGCTTGAGGGGGTGTTCAGAGGGAACAGTAGGTGCTCTCTCCTCTCCCTCACACTTATCCCTCCTGTCCCACAGCGAACCTGTCCGCTCCTTTGTCCAGATGAATGCTGCCATCTACTATGCCTCATAGTGAGTAAGGGCTCTGCTGGCTTGCGCCCCTCCAGCTTGTGCCCCCACATCCACAGCCTCCCAGCCCAGGGGCTGATCCTGGTGAGGGATTGTGGGGCTGACACCTGCTGTCTCTCCTTGCAGTGCTGTGTTCCTGGTGACCTACCTGGTGCTGGCCTGCTGCCAAGGTCCCCGGTGAGTCTCTAGGACCCCCAGGCTGGGGTGTGTGGGTATGGGGGGTATCTCAAGAGCATTAAGATAGGTTCCTGCCTTGGGCTGCCCCTGGGTGATGGGGACCAGAGGGATATGACATGCTGTCACTAGCTGACCTCTCTCCTGTTTCATCCTCAGGAGACGCTTCCCTTGGAATATTATCCTGCTGAGCATCTTTGTGAGTAGGCTGGGACTTGCAAGGGGTTCTGGTGGTACCCCCATGGCACCCCAGCTCCCCAGGTGGGCTGGGGGGGATAGGACGACATGCGGGCAAGTGGGCAGTCCACTGAGCTCACCCTTGTCTCCCACAGACGCTGGCCATGGGGCTGATGACAGGCACGATTGCCAGGTATGCCTTGGGGACCCTGCGGTTATAGGATCTGGGGATCCCTCCTGTCCTCCACAATGCAGCCAGCTCAACTGGGAGGCTGCCAGGAGCCAGGGGATGCTCCAGTCCCTTGGGCTTAAGGACCTTGGAGTTTCCTGTCCTGAGTCGGGGCTGGGGGAGGGTCTCCAACACCCCTCTGGCAGGAGGATACTGAAGTGTGAGGTGACTTTCTTTGTCTGTAGCATGTACAACACGAAAGCTGTCCTGATTGCCATGCTCATCACTGCCATTGTGGCCATTGCTGTGACCATCTTCTGCTTCCAGACCAAGGCAAGGAGAGGGATGCACCCTGCGCCCTCTGTGGGGAGCTGGTCAGTGGGGACACCCTGGGCTCGCCTGTGACATATGTGTGTGTGTGTGTCCCTATCAGGTTGATTTTACATCGTGTCCAGGGCTATTCTGCGTGCTAGCCATTGTGCTCATGGTGGTCAGCATCATCACTGCCATCGTCCTCTCCTTCAAATATGTGAGTGGGGAGGACAGAGGGGCTGTGAGGTGCCGTCGGTATTTCTGGTTGGGTATCCCCAGGGCTGGTGTGGGCAGGGGGTTTGGGTGGTCCTTTTGCTGGGAAGCAGGGTGTGGTACCAGCGCTGGAAGGCAGCTTGCCTGCAGGGAGAGAGTGTGTCGGCATTGGCAGCAGCTGCTCAGGAGTCGGGTGCAGGCAGGACCTGCCCTGCCTCACCTGCTGCCCGCCAGCACCTCGGCTCACCCTGCTTGTGTTCCCTTCCCACACAGGTCCCCTGGCTCCACATGCTGTATGCAGCCATTGGGGCCATTGCATTCACACTGGTGAGTTGACAGCTGGAGTGGGCAGAGAGTGTTGGGCAGGGACTGGGGAGGGAGGAATTCCCCCTTGGTCCTTGCCTGATCCTCTCTGTCCCTCCAGTTCCTTGCCTATGACACCCAACTTGTGCTGGGGAACAGGAAGAACACGCTGAGCCCCGAGGAGTATGTCTATGGTGCCCTCACCATCTACACTGATATCATCTACATCTTCACCTTCCTCCTGCAGATAGTGGGCCGAGATTAGCCCTGGGACCCCTCCTGTCCCTCTCCAGCTGCCCCTCACCCCTCCTCTGGTCTCTGTACAGGATAGTCTGCTTACTGTGACTCTTAATGCTCTGGCATTCCTACCTGTAGGCTGCTAAGGAAAGGGCTTCCCTTGATCATCCCCCAATAAGCCTCTGAGGGCAGTGGGGGGGACTGGCTGCCAGCGTTTAGGCAGTTCAGCCTGGCTTAGGCACCGCTTACCAAGGCTGTGTCAATGGCATTGGGCTGGCAGTGGAATGTCACAGCCCTGCCTGGGCTCAGGGAACTGGCAGTGGCTGCTGGGGTTATGTTGTGATTTTTTGGCAGAGAACAGTTGGTGTCATTCACTCTGTGCCTTAAATGGGGCTCTAGCCATCCCCTCCCTCGAGCTGTGGCTGTGCCCGGTGTGGGCAGGGGGCAGCTGGGACCTTCGTGGCAGAGCTCACATTGCAGAGGCCTGCAGCCACGGATGTGGGCAAAGTTGCACTTGCTAAATAAAACACTTCAGTTTTCCAGACGGTCCTAGTCTTACTGGTATATGACAACTCCCTCAAAAAACCTGTGGGCAGCCTCAGTGGGGGCTGTGGCCTGGTGCAGCACAAACACTGCTTTGAGATGGGAAAACCAAGGTCAAACTGCTCCAGGCATGGCCTCCCTCTCTTGCCTGTGGCCTCTGTTGTTGTGGGCAGAAGTCTGGCTGCAGAACAGCTGGGGCCCCCACTGCTGAGGCAGGCAGAGCCTGGGGCTGAACATTGAGGGAGCAACCACAGTGGCACTGAGCCGTTTCACTTTATTTGTCCCTAATCAGCTCCACAACCACTTCATGGTCTGGACAGGCAAGGCAGATGCCACTGTCATGTGTTCTATGGGGCTGGTGTCCCCTTGGCCAGTCGCTCCAAGGTGCTGCAGTGACAGCCTGGGGATGGGGGGCAGCTTGGCTATGTCCCCCTGACCACCCTGCTGTATCGCTCCGTCTCATACTCGCCCTGGTTGGCTTCCATCATTGTTCGGCGGATTTTGAGCTGCTCAAGGCGGTTTTTGTCCACTTGCCGTTTGGCCAGGAGGAAGAGGATGATGCCAGAAGGCAATCCAATGGCCCTGCAGGACAGCCAGCAGTCAAGGAGATGGAGAATGGAGAGAGTGGGCAGGGAAACAAGGGTGCGGTGCTGTGCCGTGCTGGGGCTGCATGGACAGTGCCCTGCTCAGCGCTACAGACCCACAAGACCACTGTTCTACCCCGGGCCCCACAGAGTAGTGCAGCCTCCCAGTGCCGACCCTCTCCCACCCCCTGAGCCACTCACCAGGCCACCCCCACCGGCTTCATCGGGTTCTTGCCCTTCTTGCGCGTAGGTATGTACTCCACCCCTTCGGGGAGCCCCCGACTGCCAGGCTCCTGACCGGCCCGTTGTCCTGCTGGCCGGTGGCAGCTCTGCCCAAAGAGCCGAGTGCCCCGGGGTTCCGGCCACCCCCAGGCCTTGGCAGGACACGCTGAAGATCTTGCTGCCACCAGCAGTCCTGCGGGGAGAGAAGCTTTAGGGAGGGGCAGCCACGAGGTAGAGCGTGGGGGCCCCACCCCGGGCTGCCTGAAGCTCCTGTCTCTGCCCTTTTCCCTACCTTTATCCCTGCCCTTTTCCCTGTCCATCCCCATCCCCTTGCCATAGCCCCTGCCCTTCCGCCAGGGGGCGCTCGAAGGCGGGGCCTGGGCCCTGACCAACACAGCTGGGGCGTGGCCCTAAGCCCTCTCCTCAGCGGCGCGACGCCGTGCCGTGAGGGTGGTGGCGGAACGGTTCCGGCCCCACCCCCCCGCNATGGTGCCGGTGTGTGGCGGCTCCGCTGCATGCCGGGAGCTGTAGTCTCGCCACACGGGGACTGTCGGCGGGAGACGCCAGACGGTATGTGCACAGAAAACTACATCTCCCAGAGTGCGCCGCGCAGGGTGGGGCAGGCCCGTCCTACTGGCGGAAAGGGCGGGATCCGCGCGCGGACTCGGGCTGTGGTTCGCTGGGGCGGGCGGGGATTGACCGGGGCGGGGCGAGCGGCGGAAGCGGCGGCGGCGGCGGGGTGGGTCGGCATGGAGCCCGGGGAGGGCCCGGGGGCGCTGGACCTGCACGGCGACGAGGAGATCATCGAGGTGGTGGAGCTGGGCCCGCCCGGGCCGGGTGAGATGGGGCGCCCTGCGCCATGCACCGGGCAGGGCCTGCGGGGTCTCCGGCCTCCCGCTGGGGCACCGGGAGCGCTGCGGCCCCACCCCAGTGCCAGGCCCGGCCGGTGCATCCCCCCTCTCCCCGCGTTCCTCTGCCTGCTCTTCCTGTCTCCCTGCTCTGGGTCTCGTGGCCGCGGCGGCATGGCGCATCCCCCCGCTGCCCCGTCCCGCAGGGACCCCCGCTGTCCCGCCGAGCCGGGCAGGCCGCGAACCCCGCCCTGACCTTCGCCCTCTGCAGATGACCTGGCCGAGGAGATGGAGGACGTGGACTTTGAGGACGAGGGGGCAGAAGAGCCCGATGCCGAGGCTTGGGAGTCGGAGGATGACGAGGGGGTGGAGGACGGCATGGAGGCACAGGATGACAGCGAGGTCACGTTCTCTCTCCACTCGGGTGAGTGCTGGGCACGGGCAGAAGCAGCTGGGACCCCACTCGGGACCTCGTCTCATCTTGGCTTTCCCCAGAGTCCAGGGGTGCAGAGAGCCTTGCTAGGCTGCTGTCCCCCAGCCTTCTTGGGACAGCCATTAGGACTCAAGTGCCCTGGGCTTATTTCTGCCTTATGCTCTGCCAGAAGAGCCCTTTGGGCCTCCCATCATGGCAGCTTGCCCTAAACTCAGCAGAAAGCCTCTGCTGCTCCTCTACCACGTGAAGAATTGATTCCCGCTGGATGGGGTTGGGAGTTCAGTCGCTGACATTCCACATCAGCGCGAGGTTTGGATCCTCTGGGAATGTCAAGTGAGGTGGGATTGGCACCGTAGCCATGTAGCCTCTTTTTACTCTTTTGTGAAGCTTCTGTCTTCTGTGTGAGCCTTGACCCTAAGACCAACACGCTGGCAGTGACAGGCGGAGAGGATGACAAGGCCTTCGTGTGGCGTGTGAGTGATGGAGAGCTCCTGTTTGAGTGCTCAGGTGAGGTGCAGCGAACAGCTGTGTCCCAGTGTCTATCTGGACACATTTTTCTCCAGCTGATACTGTACTCGTGACCATCTTCCATAGCTTGGCCTGAGCAGTCTCTGTCCCCTGATGTTTGCAGGACACAAGGACTCAGTCACCTGTGCTGGCTTCAGTCATGACTCTGTGTTCGTGGCCACCGGTGACATGTCAGGGCTTATCAAAGTGTGGCGGGTGGATGCCAAGGAGGAAGTGTGGTCCTTCGAGGTGGGGGACTTGGAGGTGAGTGGTGCTGTGGGGAGCTCCCCAGCCAGCAAGTGGCGTGGCAGCACTTCTGTGACGTTGCCTGTCTCTCTCTCTCTGCCCAGTGGATGGAGTGGCACCCTCAAGCCCATGTACTTCTTGCTGGTACAGCTGATGGCAACACGTGGATGTGGAAGATCCCCAGTGGGGACTGCAAAACCTTTCAGGGCCCAGCATGCCCAGCCACATGTGGCAGGATCCTGCCTGATGGTGAGGCATGGGGCCTCTCTGGAATGGGAAATGTCACCAGCTCTGTGTGGGCCATCTGCCCTCCTGCTTCTCCTGGTCTGTGCTGCATGAGAGGTAGGGGGATGAGGGGGGCCCCGTCTCTATCTGCTGTCTCTGTCTCACCCAGGGAAGCGAGCAGTGGTGGGGTATGAGGACGGGACCATGCGCATCTGGGACCTAAGGCAGGGAACATCACTGCATGTCCTGAAAGGTAAGGAAAAGGTTTATCACCTGGGCTACTCCCTAGCTGGCAAACAGCCCCTTCTAGTGGGCTCTGACCTCTGCTTGGGTGGAGAGGAGGCATCCTCTGAGGGCAGGAGGGAGCCTGGCACTGTGTTTCTCTGTCCCCACTGGTGGCTGTTGCTTGCGGGGGTGCTGGCAGAGCCGGGCAGGGTGGAGGCTGCAGGTGGTGTGTTTCACTGGGTCTCTGTGGGGAAGACACACAAAGCTCATCCCTGCTGCTCACCCCCCCAGGCCAGGATGGCCATCAGGACCCCTTGACGTGTGTGGCCAGCAACCAGGATGGCAGTTTGATCATGACGGGTTCTGTGGACTGTCACGCCAAGCTGGTCAACTCCACCACGGGCAAGGTGCGTCTGTGAGGGCAGGGCAGAGCCACAAGTGCTGAGGACCCCCCAAGCCCCTGTCCTAGGCTGGAGACAGAGCCAGCAGCACTGGGGACCCCCCCAGAGCCCCTGTCCTGGGCTGGGGGCAGAGCCAGGAGCACTGGGGAGCCCCCAGACCCCCTGTCCTGGGCTGGGGGCAGAGTCAGGAGCACTGGTGACCCCCCCAAGCTCCTTGTCCTGGGCTGAGGGCAGAGCCAGGAGCACTGGTGACCCAGTGGTGATTTGGTGACCCCTCAAATTCAGGGCTGGTGTGCGACCATCAGCAGCCTGCAGGCGGCGCTCTCGCGCTGCGGGTGGAGCGCGGGCTGGGTGGTCCCGCCCGGCTCCTGGTAGGAAGTTCCCTCTTGCTTGCTCCCAGCAGCTGAGGATTTGGGGCCGCGCCTTGTTTTAATGAGGGTGCAGACTCGATGTCGAGTACGAGCGGGACCTCTGTGCACCTGGGTCTCCTTCCCTCAGGGTATAGTCACCCTCCCTCTACCCAGGTGGTATGCGTGTTCAAGATGGAGAGCGTGACCCCCAAGGCACCCATCAGTGAGGGCGAGGAGGCAGAGTCCAACTCAGTGGAGTCGCTGGGCTTCTGTAATGTGTGAGTGATGAGACAGCCCCTCTTCAGTGCTAGATCTTACAGGGCTTGTCATACAGATCCATTTGTATCCTTTGTGCTCAATCTGCTGCATTTCTCTTGCCTTCATCCTCCCTGGCTGGGTGTGGAGATCCCAGATCACTTTGGTGTGAGGCCAAGGGACACCAGCTGCTCAGCCCTCCCTGCAACTGTTGGGATTCTGGGCTAGCCTGATGGACCACTGCTTGGCTGGGATACTCTCCAGACAGCTGTTTTCCTGCCGGGACATGGTCATCTTCTTCACAAACCATGGGCTGATTGTTGACTTGCTGTACTGTTGGGTTTCCCAAGCAGGGTGTTTTAATGGCTCCAGCCATCAGGTTGTCCCTCATCTTCTCAATACATTGCAGCCTTCAGCATAGGGTTTGCCTTTTACCTGGATCCTTTATGTGTTTCCATCTCTGCTTCCCCATGTCCCATGTAATGCCTATTCCCCTGTCTGTAGGATGCCACTGGCTGCTGTGGGCTACCTTGACGGCACACTGGCTATTTATGACCTCTCCACACAGAGCCTAAGGCATAAGTGCCAACACGAGGTACTGCCCTACCCCCCCTTCCCTAGGCCTGTGAGGTGGGCTTTGGGCCTTTTGGAGATCTCCCTCAGAGCCCAGGAGCCAGTTCCCAATTTGTACTTCTCCCTTAGCCTTGGGCTTCCCCAAAGGGCAGCCACAGTCTCTGCACAGCAGATGTGCTTGGCCCTGGGGTCTGGTTCTCCTGTGGGAACAGCAGACTCCATGAGGGGGTGGGGGTACAGGGGGGGAGCTAAGACTTGCTGGAGGTGCTCACTGTGGTCTCCCCTGCCCCAGTCAGGGATTGTGCAGCTGCTGTGGGAGGAGAGCTCGGCTGTGGTGTACACCTGCAGCCTGGATGGGGCTGTGCGGCTCTGGGATGCCCGCTCGGGGAAGATGATCAGCGAGTACCGAGGGCACTCTGCTGAAATCCTCGACTTCGCTGTCAACAAGTGAGCAGACAACCCCTAGACCTCTTCCCTGCTGGGTGGAGGGAGCTGTGATGGTGGGGGCCTCCAGTCTAGGAGCTCAAATCACAAGCGGTCTGGTCCCAAGGTGGGGCACAAACCTAGGTCCATGCTGAGACTTGGGGGTCTCAAGGGGTAGTGCAGCACTTCAGAGCTGGGCTGGGGGGTGATGGTCAGGGATACTGGAAGCCCCCAGCCCCACCTCTGAGCCCTGTCTCCCTGCAGGGATGCCTCCATTGTGGTGACCACCTCTGGCGACCACCAAGCCAAAGTGTTCTGTGTGCAGCGCCCTGATCGCTAGAACTGTGTCAAGGGATGGCGTCCTGGCGCTGCCCTGCGCCTTGAGGGACGAGGGACATGGTTTCACCACCCTTCTCCAGTGCGTGCTTTGTAATTTTTCCAGCCTGCCCTGCTTTGCCCTCACTATCTAGGGGCCAAGCCAGGGGTTTTGTATGAAGATGTCTTTAATTATATAAATTATTTCACTTAACTGGATGCCATCTACTCTGCTTGTTGGGGGGAAGAGGATCTGGGGAGCTGTGCTCCCTCCTCAGGGATCTCCCTGGTATCCAACCATGGCCTGAGGATCAGTGGCAGAGACTCCCATCCTAGCTCTCCCTGCTAGGGGGAATGAGTGGGTCAGGATAGTAGGGAAGAGTGCAGGTTGCTAGCTGAAGGTAGGAGAATCCTACTCTGTACAGTCCAGAAGTTCCCTAACAGAACAGGCTATTCCCAGACCTGGGTTCTGCACCCCTAAGTTCACCAGAAGGCATATGTTTCACAATACAGGAATTATTTCCCTTGGGGCTGTGACTAAACACCCCTTCCAGGGCAAGGCAGGTCACGTGCATTGACAAGCCAAAGCCTCACAGCCCTTTAAGATAGAAAGATCTTCTTTATTAATGAACCCCAACAGTATTTCTTCAGATACAGGAGTTTTGAACTCAAATACTCAGAAGAAAACAAGTTAATATTGCATTATTCTCATAAGAAATACTGCAACTTACTTCCAGTAACATATTGCAAAGCGAAACAGCTTGAAAAGAAAAAGAAAATTAAAAAAAGAAAAGAAATTAAGTCAATCAAACTGGAATTAAAGTTTTGTTTCTTGGAACGATCGAGTCCTCGCAAGCACAGCTCGTTTCTGCAGATTACTCCCCCAACTGTCGTACAAACAGACCCCGATTGCTTGAATTCCTTATGAGCCCACAGAGGTGCAACATTAAAAGCTACGATTATCGGGTAGCAAGTGCCCCAACCTTCGTCCTCCATGGTAGCCTCAGTGACTCAGCGTTAACGGGTTGTGAACGTCTTCCCCCTGAAAGGATGCAGAGAGGGGTCAGCACAGCCCCAGGGGCCTGTGGGGCTTGCGGTGGGGCACACCTAATGAAGCTCTCGAAGCCAGGCTGGGTTGGAGCTCACAGGATCTGGCTGCAGAACCGAGTCATGGGGCTGTGGGGAGGGGCTAACTCCTGCACCAAAGCAGCATGCAAAGAGGACATTACAGGACAAACAGAAAAAAAGGACACCAAGGGGCTCTGGGATAAGCAGAAAGTAAGGGACCCGAGTGAAACATTTTCACAAAACTGCTCTCCTCTATCCACTTTGCTGTGGACTGCTTGTTCACAAAAGGGAGCCAGCCAGCATGGTGGCCTGGCCCCAACTATCAGCTGGCCAAGGGCAGCCAGTTACTCTGAGGATCTGCAGACACACTGGGCAGCAAGACCTGGTCCAGTGCCCACAAACCCCAAGGAAGGGCCTGGCTCCTCTCCCTGCCATAAGCTGGAGCTGCCCCCAGAGCTGGACAAGGCAGCTCTAATACAACAGTGTAAAAGCCCCAGGAACAATACCAAGGGCTTGGTGGAGAGAAAATGGAGAAACCAGGGCTTGCAAGGCCCTGTACGAGCCTTTTGCAAAGGACCTGCCAGGGTTTTGCCTCAGACCCAGCTCCTGACATCTGAGGCAGTAAGCTGTGGGTCACCCTGCATGGAACCCCAGCCTGCCCTGGACTGCAGTATGCCAAACTGAGCAAGACTGAGCTTGTGGCTGGCAGAGAAGCCCAGAGACCAGGCCCTGCTTTGCTACTCACGTGATTGTTTTCATTTCTTTCTTCTCTGCGTCTGGACGGGCACGGTTGAGCACCTTGAGGAAATCTGACGTTTTTGCCCTCATACGTGTGTGAATATAGGCCTGTGTTTCATTAGGACAAAATGGGGACATGTCAGGATCCTGTCTTTATTGTCAGCTGAGATTTCAGGTCATCAAAGCCAGGTCACTCTGAACAATTACCCTCATTTCTGTTCTCAGAAAGGAAACAAACCAGATCCAAAAGGGAAAAATCCTACTTCACTGCTAGAATGGAAAGAAAACAGTCTTCTGTCCAAGAGCAGGGAGAAGGCAACGATGCATCACTTGCCACCCCTGCATGATTGGGGAGGGTAGTGGCAGACCCTAAAGAGTTCTCAAGGGGCACCCTGTTCTCCCCTGCATCTCCCCTTTAGCACCCAGGTTAGATAGGCTGAAGCCAACCTGTGTGCCCCGGCCCTCGTACCTTCGAGCACTTGATGTGATAGTGCAGGTAGTCCCGGAATGTGTGGATCAGGTTTATGGTGTTGTCTCTGGCTGCAGCATTGGTGTGACGGGGGAACAGCACTGAAAGAAGTCGACACAGACCATTAGTACTTCCTGAGGCTGCACAAGGCCATCAGGGTCAATGCTGGAGGCTTCAGGGTGTGCTGCACTGAATCCCTGCCTTGCTCTCTATAAAGAGACCTTTACTCTTGACACATACCAAGATTAAGCAGCACTTGTAATTTTAAATACGAAGCTTAAGAGCACTTTTCCACATTTCCCACAGCAGCAGGATGCAGACAAGGCCAGGTGTCCAGAAACAATGGCACTGTAGGAAACTGCATGATGCTGTATCAGTGCTTGGGAGATACAATTAGAGGAGCAAGTTGGGAGGCAGAGCAGGGCACCCAGGCTTCTCAACCAATTTCAAGATCCAGTCTGTCCTGAGGTCTTGAAATTGGTTGTGGATCTTTGCCTGGCATCTTGCCAGCCCTGTAACATAGACAGACTTGGATACAAAGCAGGTAGTTTGCTTTTTCCATAAGGTGGTGCTGTTAGGTGTCCCAGATCTGAGGGCTGAAATAACATTTTGTTTGGGTGATGATCTCATCTGAGACTGTCAAGATCAGGTAACTGGGAAATTTAGTCTCAACAAGAACAAAGTATGTGCCATCCTGGACCTCTTCTTTCCATAGCTGAAAGCTGCCCAGGCCTCAAGGCCCCATTTCCAGCACAGGAGGAGGGCAACGCTATCTTCACCCTTGCCTGCAGTGTCTGTGCTCCATCTCTGAGCTCCAAACCACAGGAATGCTGGCCTGAGACACCCTAATAACACAGCCAACCATCTGGAAGAGACCTATCCCTTTGAACAGGGCAGGGTTTAGACTCCTCTCAACACTGCTACCCAGGGGGAAGTCATAGCTCTGCTGGCCACCACCTCTGCAGGCAGGGGAAAATGGCTCATCAATGTTTGGCCCAGAACAGAGGCAGAGCTGGAGAAACAGAATGCACTGCTATGCTGCTGCTCTCTGACTGCCTCTGCTGATCAAACACTGCACAGCTCCCTGCAGCTGGACAACCTACAAGTACAGTTGCATGAAAACTTTCACAAGAAACCTCCAGCTTCCAAAATACCACAGCAAAGCCACTCTTCCCTTTGCTTCCAAATACTGAACTTATTTTGTAGGCGGACACTAAACAGCTCACTGTCCACTTCCACATCTTCTTGCCCACAGCAGAGCTCAGGTGACCTGGTGCAGAAAATGGACACTCCAAAGGGGGCACACAAGAGAGAATGCAACCCCAGAGTCCTTGCAGCCCTCAACAGCCCACTTCAACACTCAGAGAAGGTGAATTCCTTTCTGTTTTTTATGCAGCAAGAGGAACCTCTCCTCCCCAAGCATCCCCCATCCTCAGAGCTGCCTGCTTACCAAAAGTGATGTAGCCAATATTATCACCAACGGCTGCGTCCGTGTCTTTCAGCTCCAAGGGTGGCTCCCTGTGGCTGAACAGTACCTGTGGGGCTGTGTGACTGGCCCGGCGACCCTCCTTGAACTCCTGAATAAGACAAAGTGAAGGTGATTCCCACTGCAACCCTTCAGCAACATGCTGGGAAAGCAAATGGGGTTTCCTCACTCCCAAAGGGCAATGAGCAGAAGGTGGCCCAGCTTCCCTTGAATGGATTGAGTTCGTCAAGCCAAACACCCTGAAAATAATCATTTTTCCCAGGAAAACCAGCCCAAAATGCATGGCTGTCCTGGGTTTATAAATGAGTGTAGTGCAGCCCCTCACCTGGGGTGGCTTTCAGTGTGTCACACCCCTGCCATAGGTGTTTTGTGGAAGGGACACCTTAGTCTGAGCAAGCACACGAGACAGCACAGCTCCTGCTGGAACTTCAATGCTTCCATCAAAGTAGGCAGTGCCCATCACCCCCAAGGAACAGAAATTTTCAGGAAGGGCTGCAAGGTCTCCATCACACCTAGTACAAAGGTTCTGCCATTTGAGAAATCATCTCCTACCAGAAGTCTGCCCAGGCATCAAGATGCATCTTAGGGTTTGAAGCCTGTATATGAAGCCTGCTCCTCTTAATGCTTCCCTACACCTTGAAACAATACCTTCAGGCAGGGTGATCTCTTCCCCCACCTTTGACAGCAGCACAACCCCCACCTCACAGGAAATGTACTGGATCTGCATTTCAGGAACTGTAAGGACTGTGTGGGGCTGGGAATGTCCAGAAACTGTTCTCCTGCCCCAAGGCAGGGCAGTCTTCCCTTTGCCTCACTGACCTCCATCCCAACCTACACATTATCAGCTACCCTTGGCCTCTCCTCTGAGCACAGTTTCCCCTGGGAAAGGCAGGAGTATCCGTGTCCCTTTTAGAGTAGATCACTGGGGTTTCCTTAATGAAATGCTTAGCTTGCACTTCTGCCTGCTTATGCCAGAGGGTGAAATGGTTCAAATGGCTTCACTGGTTAGTTAATGGCCACATTTTCTCCATGAGAGCCCAGTTGAACAGACACCATGCCCAGCTGCATTATGCAAGAGCAATAGCTGGAGGGAAAGAGCCAGTGTGACTCAGAGTGGAAATTCCTGTGGCTGGGCAGAGGCAGGGTTTGCTGTTGTAAAAACCAAGAGTTCGGGACATGGAGACTCCAGGACAGCTGCTGCCTTGAAGCACTGCCATCTCCCCAGGAGCTTCACTAACCCTATTTTGTTCACATCATGTCTCCCTTCCAATTTTAAAAGCTGAATTCCAGGCTGAGGGATATCCTTGGTGGGGGAAAATGTCAAAGCCAGAGCAGATGCCCTGTCTGTAGCTAATGGACACAGCAAACAGAGCTGTGAAGACTTCCATTGCAACAGACTCCCTTCTGAAGACACCCAACACAGGTACATTGGCCTCCAGCAAACTGGGCCAGTAACTTGCTGTCCATGAGCCTATCAGCAGCATGGCCTGACACCCTTGAATGGGTGCCTGGAACACTCTGCAGGCCCTGCTCCATAGCCATTCCCACACAGGAGGCTGGCTCCCCAGGAGCTTCAGCAGATGACTGAGGTGGGCCAGTGGCACAGATGAACACAGGTACAAGCATGCACTGAGCCTCCCCAGCTGCACACAGATGTTTCATTCTCCTCAGGCTGCACACAGTTGTTCACAGACATGCAAAGTGCTTACTACAAGTCTCTCAATGCTTCCCAGCTAAACAGCAATTGGAAAAGGTAGCTGAATCCAGACTCAGCTGAGTCCAGTCCATAACTTGGCATTATGATTGGTTTAAGGCCACAAATTTGGTGTATTCATGGCTCTAAAAAGGTCAAATTTGAGAGGCGTCACACTGAACTGCTGAGTTTCTGCAGCATTTCGGCATTAGCAGGAAGAAACTTCAAGGTGAAGACCACTCTCGACTCCTCCTCAGGCATGGCATGACATTGTCTTACCCTTCCTCTCCCTTTACAGCCTCCTCAACATGCTCAGCTCCTCAGCTGGCTGGAGATCCCTACACCATTGCTATCCACATTACAGATCCTCAGTGTGGAGACTGAAGTATTCACTATGGTGTTTCTCATCTGTAACACATAATACGCTTGACTGTCCAAATAAGCGACACTATTGATGATATAGATGCCAATGCAAGAGCCAGGAAAATACACTGTCTGTGCCTATTAGCATGTTCTTCCATCCCAGTGCTGTATGGAGCAAAGCATTTACATGTGTTAAACCGCCTTTGTGCTCGCTTCAGCAGCTTATTTGGCAATGCTGCTTCAAGCAAGCAGGCATCTGAATTGAGGACCAGACCCTTTCCCTGTAATTCAGTTTCCATACCTGCATAAACACCTTTCCGATCACCACGTCATCGTCGTCCTTAAATACCGTGCTGAACACAACTGTGACACGGTCCTTCTTTGCCTCAACATACCTGCAGGTGGGAGACAGAGAACCCACCTGTGAACCAGAGCTAAGAAATTCAACTGGATGAGGAAGCAACTGTGTGACAAGGTCAAGTAGATACAAAAGCCATTCACAGGCCTGGCTGCCGTAAATTTCCCCTCCCGTGAGACAGTATTTACAGGGATCACAACATTTCTGTTGGGAGTGGCCAGTTCCTCTCCTGCATGCAGCCACAAGTGCTGCCACTAACAGAGACTCTTGTGTAACATCCAAGCAGCCCGAGGCATAAGCATTACCCTCATGGGATATTTGTGGCAGCCTGGGACAGGCCCTTATTACTCTGGCCAAAGCATGGAGCAGGAAGATTTCCTGACTTTCCACCAAAACCTACAGCTGTGCACAGAGCAGACTACTGACCACTGTCCGACCCCCATGCTGTTTGAACACTTACATTGTCTCATCATCCCTGTAGTGGATGACTGCTCTTTTTTCTCCTTCTCTGCCCTCTTCCTGGAATTTGAAATACTTCTCAAAGACCGAAGCAAAGCAGTTGCGCTTCAACATGCCGGCTTGGTGCACAGTGGAATCCTTGTCTGCAGGAAGGTTCTCCAAGTCATAGAGCAAAGAGACATTGTAACCTGGGAAGGAAGAGCCACTAGCTTTAATAATCTACATAGGGCCTTAATGAAAGCAGAGACTTCTTTTAAAAGAGACACCTACAGTCCCACTTCTGCCTTAAATCCTCCCAAAAGCCCCAGAGGTGAGTTCTTCCCACTCCAAGCACTTGCCAAAAGCCGTGCCTAAACTCGGCGCGTGGCCATGGCAACGTTCCTGGGGCTCCTTCCCAAGCTCCCAGACACATGTGCTGGCTGAACTGCTCCCAAGTTTTTGAAGTGAGTAGGAAGAGATGTTGTCACAGGTAACCATGGTTTTCCTGTGTCTTACAAAGCATCTATGAGAAGAACAAAGACCCTAATGGTGAGGAACAGAGGCTTCCTGGAGGAGGACTGCATAAAGAATTACAGCTTGTGCTGCAATCTACTTCATTCCTGACGTGTCTGAGCCACCTTTTAAATTGGCAATTTCAAATTGCCATTCATTGTATAGAGAGCCTCAGATATCAAGCTCTTCAAGTTCAGCCTTCATATGAGCATTTTTCAGGTGACTTTAGTAATTCTGGAATTGCATTCACTCATACACACACACACACACACAGAGTGAATGATATTGCAGGGTTACCTGATTCAGGATTTACCAAGTAGCTTCCATAGACTTTCTTCAATACCTAGAAAAGAAATTAAACATTGAGAGCACAAGCTATCAAGACTTGTTTCCTCCTGCACAGCCTAGGCCATATTTGGTCTTCTTTTAGAAGTATCAAATTACAGCACCTGCCTCCCCTAGTCTAAAAGAGCTCAGACAAATATTAAGTCATCAGCTTCTAGTACTATTGGCTGTCCTGCTCTAGGGAGGGCTCCCTGAACTCCACTGACAGGAGACATACTGCAGGAGAAGACTCAAAACTGGAACTTTTTCAAGTTCTTGCTAGTTGGATTTGTATGGGGAAGAAGCCTTATAGCTCATACCTTCAAAGGAGAACAATCAGCAGAGCCTGATACAACAGATCTGAGGACTACCACTTTTCCTTCCATTCAAAGGCAGATGCAAAATGTGCCCAGTCCCTCTCCTCACAGGACAGCAAGTTCAGAGCGCACCATGGCCTGGTGACCACACTCTGTCTCAGCCTATTGCACGAACAGATGGGGATCAAGAGGAGACTGCCAGGCAGGCTTGGATGCCTCCCAGAAGCAGAACCGCCTACAGCACAGCAAAAACCTTTCTTCAAACGTGCTTACTGCTAAATTTTACATCAATGGCAATTTCCAACTGAGCCATAGCTCTGTGACAATGAGGGGGCTGGGAACAGGCAGTATTTCACAGAGGAGAACACAACAGTGCTGTGGCAGAACTGGCCCTCCTGGGATGACACCCACTACCGTGTGGAAAGGATACACAGACTCTCTGCATGCCAAAACCTCCGCTCAGCAGAGAGCCTGCCTGCAGCGGTGCAGGAAGATGCCCTGTCTTAGCAGGAAGCCCACTCTCCTCGCAGTGGGGTTTCACCAAAGACAGAGCAGAAACAAGCAACATTGTCTGCAGGCAAGTACAGAAAGCAACATTATGACAACTGGAGATTGAAAAATGGAATTTCTATTTAGTCAGTACTTCCAAGCCAGTCCTGCACAGATCCCATTTTCCTCTAAAAGTTTATAGGAAGTTGCCTTCCACCACCACCACCACAATGGCTGCTGGTGCACAGTGCTGTCAGCCACTCACCCACCATATGGGTTCTCTGGGGATCACACACTGCACTGATCCTCACTAAATATGCTGGGAAAGCTCCACCGTTTGGGCTATTTGATGCTCCTCATGCCAGCAGTGATGCCTGCAGTAGCAGGCAATGCTGCACCTAGAAAGCTCTGCATTCAGGAACCAGGAAAGCAGGACTCAATCATATCTCTCCTGACTTAGGTGAATCTTATGGCAATTCACAGGAATTCACTTTGGGTTCAAATCACCTGTTTCTCACCAGACTCACAATAAACTGATGGAGCAGTTTCCTTGTTTTCTTCCAAGGACAGACACCCAGAGGCAAAAGCCTGCTGTAAAGTCCTGGGTGAACCCCATTCGCTAATATGCGGAGATTTGAAAACTGACTCAGGAACTGAGTCACACTTCCTGCCTTGCCATCCAACCACAGCTCAGAGAGGCTCCTTTTTTCTACCATAAATGGCCCTCTGCAGCCACAGGGCCCAGTCAACAGGAACTGAGCGTGTGACTTCACACAGCAGCAGTGAAAAGGGAACCAGTCTGCAAACCAAGGTCTGCACACGCAGCAGGAGACCAGCACTTGCTTTCAAGTGTGGTTAAGAGTCAGAAGAGAAGCACCACAGATCTGTCTTGGTGCCTTCCTTCAGTTGTGGGCTCAACACATCAGTCAGGGAAACTATTTCTACAGGGTCAGGCTTCACTTTGAACTTGCAGAATTAATGGTACTTTCTGCCTTTCAGGCTGCAGGGTCATACAAGATGACGTTTTCATGAGAGAGTGTGAACACACTTGCCCTTGGTCTTTCAGTGAAGTGCAACTCCTTGTTGGCACAGGGCTGCTCCTTTGACCACTGTGAGATGGGAGCACAGATGCTTCTCTAAGGGTCAGATGTTAAATCCATCAACATCACAAGGGCATTGCTGCCAGCACAGTATTTGTAGGCAGAACGCCTGGAGATGGTTACTCACCTCATCAGCACCGTGTTCCTGGAGTTCCTTGTAGAATTTCAGAGAAATACTGACCATCACTTTTGTCTTGTCTCCATTGGGGTTTGAAATATGGTAAAGGACTCCATCGAAGTCTAAGAAGCAAGCAAGAGAAATGTGAGGGAACAGGAACCAGCTACTATTTCTGAGGAAGGTTTTCCCTACAAGTTCTAGTAACTGCATAAAGCGACACTGCTCCTCTAGCTCCAGCCCTCACATGCACAGCAAGAGAGAAACCCACAATTATAGAAAATGGTAATGTCGTGTAGGGAGACCTGCTATCATTCACAGGGCTGAAATAATTTTGACACCTGTCAAAATCACAGAAAGCTTTAGTCTAGTGTCATTTATCATCCCTGGCAAATCCACTTGTGCTCAATGCACAAGGATATAAACATGCAGAGACAGGAGTGTTCTGGATGGCCAGTACAGAGAGTGACTGACATGCCCACCAGGCCAGAGCTGCAGCCTGGAGGAGAAAACCTCTCTGCCAGCAAAGGCAGCTCAGCTGCTGCCTGCTGTGATAGCTTCCACTTCACTACGGAATGGGCAGGGAGGGCAGGAGGAAGGAAAAGGCAACCCTCTAGCTACCTAGCAAGCTCCACCTCCCCATGGAGCTTTGCAGCTTACACAGATTCTTGATAAGCAAAAAATCAGTTGCTGAATGAATACTTGAACTTCCTTGGCATTTCTCTTCCTGAAGAGCAAACTTGAGGTGATGAATCCATTTTGCCTGTAACCCCAAGTCAGCTTCCTCACAACCCAAACCAGATGGTGCTAAAGACATCATAACACGTAGCACCAAAGGGAGGACTGGAAAACAGATGAAGTAAAAGAGAAGAGCTATGTAGCAGGCACACACCAAAGCACTACCATCAGCGAACTCAATGCTCTAGGGAAGTCCCAGGGAAGGCAGACAGAGAAATAGTGGGGCAGCCAACGAAGCCCCAGCTCTGGGGATACTGCAGGGTCTCCACATGGCCTCTGCCCCGTGGTGTGGGCAGATTGTTCAAGCCAGCCCTTGGTTCAGAGAAGTCAATAGAGCTGTGGAGCTTACCTGCAAATGTTACTTCTACTGCCTCTGGTTTATTTCTAAAAAGCAAAGAAAACAAAGAAGGTAATTGAGAACTCTAACAGCAGCCTCCAAGCTGTGAAGGAAAGAGGATTAATTTCCAACACCTTATTTCTCACAGGCAGCTCTTCCTCAAAAGCCTTTTATCTCCTGCTGTCCTACTAGTAGTAACCTTTGACAAGAGACCTCAGACTTCTTCCCCTTCCTATAAGCACCAGTTTCACCCCAGATGATGTAAAATAGACCTTGAAGCTGGCACAGATTTCTATTATTTGTAGTTTATTAAGTGATTTTGACATCACAGATTTCCAGTTAGAAATGCCTAAGAAAGCTACTCCCTTCTAAGAAGTCTGTTTTCACAAGCACACACTCTGTACAGAACAGCCACGACACGGGTTTTGGAACAGAGGATCTTTTGTAAGGTCCTGCAATACCAGTTCATGGAAGGAGCTGAGTAATCCTTCCTGACACAGTGCCCCCTTCGCCATCTACACCAGCTCTGCAAATGTGTTGATATGACTTCATTGCAGAGAAGACCCCTTTTCCAAGTTAGGTAAGCATTAGTAGTGTTAGGAGCCAAAGAAGGAAACCTTCCAAATGTTCATTTCATCCTGCTCCCCTTCCAAAACACCCCGACATTTTGCCAACAGCCTCTGCTGAAAAACTGTAGCTATGGATGTGCTCTAACACTGTCCTGAGTGGTCTCTGGGACCCCTGATCAGCAACAAAACCCTTTGTAAGCCAAAAGCACATCACATCTTACACTGTCACTATGAAGAACTGCTTCTCAACAAACTGTATTTTGACATTTGTCCATGATCTGTGAAAGAGTAGGACTCCACAAAAGATGTAACTGCTTCTGGAAGGTCATTTCATTGGGATTGGCACTACATAACTGCTTTCACAGCTCCAAGGGGACTGGTGTTAATAGGTCATTCTCCAACAGGTAATTGATGCAAAAGTATCTCCACTGCTGAGAAGAGGCATGGAAAATGAGAACAGGATAAAAATGCCAGTCTGCTACTGCTGTTTCACACAGTATCTCCATATATTTTTCAAAAGTAGATTATATCAGAGTACAGGCTAGTAATGCTGCTGCTAACAGAAATCTAGTCTCTAACAGTTCATTACCACCTGTCTGAACCACCATACTGCAATAACTCCCCAGAGTAAAGGCAGTGCTCTCAACTATGCTGCTGCTGCCGCCCAGAGACCAGCTTCAACCATTTTGCTGAAACTTGCTCTTCCATACACTTATGTGCTGCTGGGTACTGGGTACACTGTGGTACATACACGGAGAAAGGTGGGGGGAAGTGATGACTCAATATCTACTTTCCCTGACCATAATTTGTAACAATTTAAATTATTTTATGTCAGCAGCAAACACTGTTTTTCCATCAGCTTTTCTGCAGCCAGCCTCACTCCTGGGAAGGCAGAAATGACCACAATATGATAAAACTCAAGCTGGGCAATACAGGGAGACCAAGACACTGCATTGCACTGATCCCAGATACTCACCAGGTCAACAACATTTTACTTCAGCAGAAAGGGAGGAATTAACCCCCAGACAGAGATCCTAAGTGAAAATGAAGAGGTGTTCCTGCTTCTTGAAAGTGATAAACTGTGAAAGGCTACAGTGCTTTTTTTTGCCTGAAGGCTGGGGAGCCTCTGTCTTTTGTGCCACCTTGCTGAAGATAAAAACCACACACTTGAAAGAAGCGGTGCAAGTGCACCCAAAGAAGGTCTTTTAGTTTAAAAGCTGTGCCAGCTACCTGTGACCTCTCTTGCTTTCATCTCTCCTTCCCAGCTGGGCCTGAGACAGGCTCAGCAGGCATCCCTGGCTGCGTATTTAGCCTTGGCTCTTGGAAAGGGGAGCACTTCCCCAAGCAATGTCCAAGCCACTTCTGCTCACTGATGATGGCTCAGAGCAGAGATGAAAGAAAATCCCAGAGATCCCACTCGGTCAGTTGATGCAGACATGTTCTTCTTTTAGAGCACCACACTCAGACGTGGTAATCAGCTTGGATGGCAGTATAAATTTTTATAAAAAAAGAAACCTATGTAGGAATCTCTAAAGATAGCACAGCCAGGCACATGAGAGCTAGGAATATTATACAGGATGCATCCTTAAACCTCTGTTCCATCTTCTCAGAGTTACACCTTTCAAATCCCATTCCCCACACAGAGCTGATACCTCCCAGAGTCCCTGCTCCCAGCAGAGCCTTCCAAACACAGCACCTCCCTCTGAGAAACACAAGGAAGTGGCTGACAGCCAGTGCACTGGAGTGGTTTTGCTGAGGAAGGACGATTCCCCATTTGGTTGCCCTGTACCCAGGGGATGGCAGAAAGATCACTCATCACATAATTGAAGAAGCCAAGCAAGACCATGTACAGGAGCCAGTTGATGGCTCTGCATGAGAGTCTTTGTTCTGCACACAAAAGCTCACTGCTAACACAGCTGGGTTTGAGCCTGTTATTGTGAAAACATCATTTCTTAGAGAAGTTATTTTAACGCTGATTTCCCAAGTGGCTTAGTTCCAGTACTTGGGGATAATGAGGAGGGGGAGTATTTAAGGGAAAAGAAGGTAACTGGGCGGAACTTTGGGTGCTGAATATTCAACCACTTCCTGGCACAGCCTCAGTGAAGCAAGAGCTCACGTGAGCCGCATACAGAGCTCCTCGCAGCCATGCTGACCCTGTCACCTACAGCACAGTGGGTTTTCTGCCTCACTGGGCATACACTTAAGTAACCCAGGCCTGGCCTGGCCTGGCCCAGGGGAGGACAGGGAAAAGCACTGGAAGTGTGGCTGGGAGCAAAGTAAGCCCTCTTAGCCTTTCACATTTCAGGAGCTTTACAATCACAGTGTTTGAAGTGCTTCTATTTATTTCTCTGGATACTCAAAATGTTTCTCCAGCAGAAAAAACACTCCTTTTGCTACCTGGATTGTTGTTCCTGCATCAAGAAGTCTCCAGGCAGAAGAGAGGGAAGGTCTCGCCTCCAGCATTCCATACTTTCTGGATGAGCAACAATGCTGCAGGTCACACACACATGTTCACTTCCCCTTGACCTTCCAGCAACCCCATCTTCTACCACTAGAAATAGCCCTGTGGAGGCACAACGTGTCCTCTCTGTGTTCTGTCCTTCCTGCTCTTGTGCAGGTTGAAGGCTCAGTGCAGAGGATTCACAGCAGGCCTGGGATGGGGCCACTGAGGGTGGGTACCAGGTACTGTCGGGTTATTAGCATGACCCCAAAGAGCTCTGTCTGGTCTGGTGTGCTCTGGTGTCCCTTGCCTCCATGAGGAGACCCTCCATACCCACAGCAAGAATTGGCAGTTTAGCAGCTTGGTGCTGAATGACTCTAAATCCCAGACTTGAAATCCTAACTGGGAAGCCAGGAGGTCTTTGGGATTCTCTTCTACCCCTGATCCAATATGCTGAGAACCAGACTAAGTCTAGCTATACTCAGAGGATTGCAGACAGGACACCTCATCCACTTCTGGGGCAGAGAGCTGCTGTAACCCCTGCAAGCTCCTTACCTACAATGCTACCTGAACCACAGCATCCCTCAGTGACCTTCCCTGTTTGCTACCCTCTGCCCTGAATGGACAATAAAACCAGCTCATATCAGAAATAACTGAGATGGCTTCTCTCTGCACTGAACACTGAATGCAGACCAGACCTTTCTGCAAACCCCTGCCTGAACTCCGATGCTAAAATGGCAGCTGTTCCCAGCAGCAGTTTATTTTATGATTACAGTTATCAGGTCTGAAGTCAAACCCACACCAAATCCCATCTGCCCTCTGCTTGTAACAATAAAAGACCCTGACAGGTTTTACATCTTCCCTGTGTTCCTCCTATTCATCTCCAAATGGCTCCTATGCCCTGTCTATCTAATACAGAGCCGGCTCCAAATCAGATTTTTCACCCCGGCAGAACATCCATGAAGAACCACAGTGCCCATGGAAAGACACCAGCGAGCAGTTAAGAGCAATAGTAAATCTTTTTTCTAACAGCACTTCCTCACTTGACTCGGACAACTTCCCTGTTTCATTCTCAGGCCACAAAAGCTCTTAGCCGTATTTTACAACAAATTTAAGAACTTGGCTGACAATCATACTGAACCTTCTCCCACATCACAATTAAGGCCTCTACCAAATAATGGAGAATGGCAATAATTTCAAAAGCTGCAGGCATGCAGATACTCTAACCTCTTGCCCCATAGGAGAGGGGAAAAAAACGGTATTTCAAAGCTTAAAGCTCTGAGCAGAGCTTTCAGATCACTAGAGTCAACACACAATTTGGATAAAGTGAGCCAGATTCAGTGACAGACTGCAGGCTCTCGCTACAGAAAGGTCACCTCAATAAAAAAAATTATGAGCAATGTCTAAAATTATCTGAACAGCTCCTCCACTTCTGGGCCCCACTCAGCTAACAAAAGCCTCTCTGCATAAGCTGCAGGAGCACATGCTGTCAGAGAGCTCCCACAGCTCTGGCAGCACACCCACCATGAACTTGAGCACGAGTGCTGTCAAGTGGGTGGTGCTGAGCAGCGTACAGCAGCCTCTNATGCCCAAGCTTTTCCCTTGCTGTATGCCCAATAGCCTGGAGGAGCAGGCTGGTAAGAAAACAGTGGGATTCACAGTGGACAAAGCACAGATGGTCCTGCAGCATGCTGGCACGGGCAGGTCCCCTTCCAGCCAGATCTTTGTCCTGTGTGTCCTCAGCTGTAGGCACATAGCCTGTGGTTCCCCATCAGAGTGATCCAGAGTTGTGCCAAGTCTCTGGGGAAGAGCCTCATTTTGCACACACATTTACTGTGTTTCTTTAGTACAGTGGTGGATACCTACTCTTCTCTGGTGTCAAGCATTGGTGGCTGCAATGAGAACCACTGTCTGAAGATAAAACAGAGCAGGCTCCTCTTAGGAACCCAAGATGAAAACTGAGGCTGAAGTGATGACAGAACCACCTCTCAAAGCCTAACACTTTTCAGATCTGGCTTTTCTTCCCTCCTGTTCCCTGTGCTGTTGCACAAAAGCAGAGCACTGCCTACTTCCAGACAGAGGTGGTTCACAATCCACTGTTAATGCAAAGTCACCTTCCCTGGTATCCGAAGCAGCATGTGCTGTGACAACCCAGGAGCTATGCTCCAACACCTGCAGCACCCTCAGTCAACGTGGACAGCCACAAGCATTGCTTGTGCCAGCAAAACCCAAGGGTACCTCTTTCTGCCAGCAGCATTTCCCAAGCACTCTGCAGTCAGGCAGACTGAGTTTCAGCAGGTGAGGTTGTACCTGGAGAGATGTGCAGCTCCAGGCTGGGCTTGTAAGGACACTGAGCCAGCTCCTGCCACTACTGCCCAAGGAGGTAGATCTGATCCCTGCTCCATGGCTGCACCATGGTGAGCAGCCATGACACAATGAATGGGCTGAGGAAACTCATCTAAGCTAAAAAAACCCAGTTGTGCCTGTTTAATTTTAACACAGGTCACTTCCCCAATCCTGTTTCCCTTGAAGCCACAAAGATGCCCATGTCAGCAAGAAGGAGGAGGTGGCAGAGGAACAAGCTCTGGTTTTGGTGAGGTGTCAGAGCATCCCTGAAGCACTGGAGCCACATATAACCACAGCCACTCCTGAAGAGAGTTCCTCAGCAGTGCCCGGCAGGATTCAAAGCTCCTCTACCCTCCCAGCACATCAACAGCCTCCAGATGCTCCTCAGTCTCCGCGTGATGAACCCACTTCAAATCACACCATGAACACAAAGTTCTAGCTGCCTGGTTTCAGCCAGGGCTCAGTCTGTCTGAAAGGCAGAGCTCTGCAGCCCACGAACATCAAGTGACCGCAGGTGGGAAATACCATAAAGCAGGCGGGTGCAGCTCCAGCCCAGCTCCTACCAGCTCACAGGAACCACTCTGCAGCAGGGAAGTTCAAGCTTCAGATGATTTCCTATGCAGCTAATTGTCAGGAAGCCCTGCAGAGTTGTACCTACTAATGGCTGTAAAGAAACCAACAATTTAATTTGAGATTCTCTTCCCTCCGCCCCCAAACTAGGAAAAGGCATGCTGTACCCCAGCTATGCAAATTGGTGTTCTTTTGCACAGTGGGTAACTAATAAGTAACAAGTTTAAGACAGATGATTAATTTACTGAAGATTTTGGGTAAGCTATGTATGACTGGAGAACCAAACCCTAAGACCAAGGTCCTGTGCCACACTTTCACTGGGATCAGCTAAGTTAGAGCAGGACAAAACTGGATGGCAAATCTGTTAGTGTCAAACAGAATAAGTATTCATCAGACTCAGAAGACAATTATCAAAATGTTTTACACTTAAAGTGTTTGTGGTGTTTTTTTAATGTCTATGAGATTAGCAAAGGAAAACAATGATGAGAAACAGGATCTTCCAACTGGTAGAGTTCATATCCTCACATGACATTTCTATCAGAAATGGGAAAATCCACCTGTGATACCAGCTTCCAGGCAACATCTCATGTACAAATGAATTGGTCAAAAGCTTATGGAACCTTTCTCTTGACATGTAAAAAAGCTCATGAGCCAACCTCATTTCAACAAACTTATTTCCAGGTACTGACCAGGTATTCCCACATTGCAGCAGTAAATTCCTAACTCAAGTTATTTCAACAGATTCTGCCAGCTTTAAGCTTTTATTTTAAAATGTGGTTGGTTTAAGAGAATAGATTTAAACAAAGAAATTACTAGAACTAAATAAGAAAAAAAAAATCAGATGCATTGAAGTCCATCATCTGTTACCACCTTGATCAAAATATCACGTTTCAACAGTGGCTGTCCAAGGAGGTGAGATTTCCATGGGGTTTGCCCACAAAACCAAATTAAATTTGAAATTACCCTATTTACAGGTGGATGCTGCCAAGCCCCAAGGACCTTGTCCGGGGAGGACTCTTAGAGGTGGGTTAGGCCCTCTCTCAAGTGCTGATCTCTGTCTGCAGTCCTGCCGAGGCACCTTTCACACTGGGAACTCCAGGGACAGCTGATGGACCTCCACGCAGAGCAGATTATGTTATGGCAGTTAATTAATTCCTACTTCTAAATGTGACCTAGTTTTAAATGACAAGGTGAAATGTGGAGTTTCTCCCACCTGATAGCCCAGGAAAGCTCTGCAGGAACCTGCCAAACTGTGGCTGCACTACAGTAGCAGGGAGCGACACAGCCCATGTCACAGGACAAGTCTCTGGCAAAGGATTTGGAAATGAACCCTGCCCTGCCCCACTTCCAGGCTGATGCTGAAGCCAGCAGGCACACCTAGCTCTGAGACAACCACTATTGACAAATCCCTATATCACATCTGCCGCACTTCTGGGTTAGAGCAAATAATGTAAACCCAACTCTGCTCCAGTGCCCAGACTCACTCCTCCCAGTCACCAAATTTTTCAAGGCTTGACCTTGCCCTGACTGTCCTGTATTCACCCCCAAGATACATCTTGGAACACCATCACCAAAATAGCAAAATACAGGAGATCCGTTCCTGCCTCCAGGCTGAGCACTACAGGAATAACCTGAGAACTGTGGCCACAGGAAAAAGAAACATCACTTGAATAAATGTTTTGTAACATCCTTTTCTTTCCTTGAAACCAGGAGAAATCTCCCTGCACTTGCCTGGATGGGGGACCCCAGAACAAGCACAGAAGAAAATTCATAAGTAAATGTCTTCCTCACCTTCAGTAACACTGAAGGCACAAAACTTATCTGGAAATGCCATCTGAAGAACAGAACATGCCATAGATGACTAAGAGGCAGAAGCAGAGCACCATCAGCCACCCTACAAATTGATCCAGGAGCAATCAGTATATCAGGCATGCGTGCCAACACACAAGTGAGGTGGCTTTGCCATATAGCAAAATAGAAATCTCAGGAGCCTGCAGGCTGGTGCAGGGCAAGCAACTGCAGCTCTGTCCACAGAGTCAGAGTTTTGGGTTGCATCTAAACCTGCAAATTGTCCCTCCGTGTCACATCAACACAGACACATGCCCGTTCTTCTCTCTCCATCACGAAGAGTGCCTTGGCACAGACTAGTGACTGACAAGCTGTTCTAACACACACTATGAACCTCTGTACATGCCATATTTTCTAATGGATGTGGCTGCAGTACCACAGTGGTCACCTGGGAGCTTTCTCTGCTCAGTGCAGTGCCTGTACACTGGGGAAACTTGTTGCATTAAATGATCAGGGCTCAAGATGAATCAAAATCTGGGAGCAGCTCAGCTATTCTCCAAGGCAAAGCAGTTGTGAGATCATTTTATGGAAAAAAACCCCACCAAAACAAAACAAAAAACCAATCTGAGCAACAAGTCAACTGACAGTGGAGGGAAAGAAGAGTAAGTGGCCTCCGACAAGGCTCTGCATGCAAACGGCTGAAAGCTCCAAAAATCGCTGGAGAAAAAAGGTAACACAGAAAAAGGCACCTGCCTGGGGGGGTCCTTTCCTGGAGCAGCCTGAGCCCTGCCTTGTGAGGCGCCAGGGCAGGCTCCACCCCAGAGATAACACCACTGTGCTCTGCCTCTCAAGGCTTTGTCTCTGTACAAAGGTGTTTCAGCAGGCAGTGCATCGAGCCCACAGGCCACCTGGCTGCAGACAAGGACATTCATACTGAAGGGATTTCCTTCCAAGCTAAGCTGTGTCCTCACAAGCATCTTTACAGCCCTGGTGCAATACTCCTGGCTCCCCAGGGACTGAACTGCCCCAGCCAGGAGATGTGGGTGTTAAGAGACCCCTCAGTCTGCCCCCCAAGGCTGGCACCAGCGGCCGTGGCTGACCTGTGTGCCTGTATTCCTTCTGCTCGAGAAAGTAAAGAGAGAGCAAACTAGAATTTGCTCTTCACCGCCAAAGCAAAAGTCTGAGGCCGTGACTCCGTACACAGGCTTCTTGTTCCTCGGCTTCCCCTACACATTCTGTACCAGCGCTGGCACCACGCTAATGAAGCCCGCTTTACCCAAAGCAAACATCCTGCAAATCCACGTTCCTCCCTTCCCAACTTCCTCCTTGTCCAGGCCCTGTCCTCCAGTCTACCTCAGCACGGTGATCTCCGATACTCTTCCCAGATCCGTCCTGCTCCCCCGGGGCTCTCCATTGCTCTGGCACTAAGGACCCCATCCAGCCCCACTCTCTCCTCCAACAATGCCCTGTCCCAGCCTGCTCCCTTATTCCCCAGGCCTTCCCTCTGTCCAAGCTCTGCCCATCCCCGCCGCTCGCAGCTCAGTTCCCGCACCGTGACCACCCTTCTCCCAGCCCCTGCACCCTGCAGGCCCCCACCCCGTGCCCGCTCTGCCCTCCTCGTTCCCGGGCCGCCACCTGGTAGCACAGTACCCGCTGGCTCAGTGCCGCTCC
>VWZS01006282.1:2773112-2802640 GCA_013397075.1 Rhabdornis inornatus | reverse complement strand
CACCATTCCCCGGCCCCCACCTTCCGCCCCTCTCACCCCCATCCTCCCCGGCACTACCCGCCAGGCTCTACTCTGTGCCCGGGCGCCTGGCACGGCCCGGGCCCCGCCAGCCACCGCCCCCTCGCCCCTCCCTCGGTCCGCGGACCCGTCTCCGCCCCGCCTTCCCCGTTCCTACCCGGCGACCGCGCCCTCGAACTTGAGCGTGAGGGTCTCCTCGATGATGCGGTTGTTGACCTCGAGCAGGATCATGTCGGTGCCGGGAGCGGCTCTGAGGGAGCCGAGCCCGCTGCGCGCACCGGGGACCCGCCCGAGCCTGCGCCGCCGCTTCCGCTCTCGCGCCCGCGCGTCACTTCCGGCTCGGCGCCGCCGCAGGCGNGCAGGCGCAGCCCCCGCCCCGCCCTGCCCACCCACGATGACGTCACAACCAGCTCCGCCCCGCGGCGGGTGGGGAGGGCGAGGTGTCCCCTAACTGGGGTGGGGCACGGGGTGGCCTGAGAATGTGGTAGGACGCAGGCAGAGGTGGGCTGTGCGGTGCTCGTGCTATGGGCATCACTACCAGCTGGGGTGAGGCAGGGATACGCCTGGGGTGTGGAAGTCCCCAAAAGTGTGAGGTGCCCCCTCCCCCCCCCACCGCCGTTAATTGAATACTCAGAGTGTTGGAGGTTCCCGAAACAGTGGGGTGCCCTTAGGATTATAGGGACGCTCTAGGAAGTAGCAGGTGTGCCCCGGTGTGTGGGGGTCTGTCTGTATAAGAATTGGTGTTTACTGGAGAAAATGGTATCTTGCAAAATGGATAATTTCAGAGCTACAGGGCCGCAAAAATGTGAGGTGACATAGGGAATGGGGATATCCTAGGGTGGCTGTAATAGTGCCCTGGAGCTGGGGGTTGCCCAAAACTGGGCAAGTGTTCCCAGAGAATAGGAGTATCCTTGAGTCTGGCGATACCCAAGGGATATGATGGCCGCACTTACCAGGTGCCCCCAGGGAAGAAAGGTGCCCCAAAAACATGGGGCACCCCTACGACTGACAGTCATGGAAAGCTGTGAGGATGGGGATGCTCAAAGAGTTTGTGAGTGCCCCAGAGTAATGGGGGTGCATGGGGAATGCCCTTGTGTGCAGGTCTCCCCTAAAAGCAATAGGGTACTCAGAGCCACAGCATTCACTAAGTCTGTGCAGCTGGCACAGGGGCACGGCTCTGTCTGATGGGATGGCTTGACTTTGCTTAGCTTGGCATGGCACAGCTAGGGCAGGAGGGACATGGTACTCTACTGTGGGAGTGCCCCACAGCAACCCCCAACAGAGCGCAAGCCAGACTTGCAGTCCCCCTGTGCATCCCCCAAATGCTGACACCACCCTTGCTCTATCAATGGGGAAACTGAGGCACAGAGCCCTACATTGCCATCACCCACTGGCCATGGCCTCGGAGAGCTTCTGCTCTCCTGAGGGGACTGCAGCACACAGAGGTACCTTGAAGGGGATCCCCTCATCCACTGAGAGCCTGGGGACAAATTGGAGACCCCCTGTTGGAGGCCCCGGGGGTGCATCATCGCAGGGATGACAATGAACCCCTGGGTACACCCCCAGTGCAGTGTGGCCTGGGACAACCTGGGACACGAGGGTGATGGGGGGCTGGGGGCTCCCCTCGGCCTGGGAAAGGCATCTGGGGCGACCAGGGTCCCTTTGGCTGCCACTTCCGCTTCACGCTGGGAGAAGATTTTGCAACATTTCCTCCCTGGGCAGTATAAAGTCGGTGGTGGAGGAAAGGGGCACTGGGAGGCGGCACAGCAGCAGGCGCAGGTGAGGGATTCTCCTGCTGGTGAGATCTCTGGGTCTGGTGCTGCCCTGCATCCCACCACACTTTGTACTGGAGCCCTTTGGGGGTGACATCTGGATTTAAACCTGTGCCTGTGTGCTTCCCAGAGAGAAACACCTTGGGATCGGGAGAAGACCCTACATTTGAGGGGACGACGACAGCAGCAAGCAGTGAGTCCATGGGGTGTGCCACTGCAGATTGTGACTTTCCTTGGGCGTTGACAGCCCCATAGCACCCATCTGAGCCCCTTCACATGTGGAGCAGGCTGGGGTGCTGGGGTGGGTTGCTCCAGCTGCCCAAGAGGCTGCTTGGTGCAAGGATAGAGGGAGGTGGTGGGTGGGAGCACCCAAGGCTGTGCTGAGGGCTCATCTGGGGTGCAAACCCTCCATAGGACATAAGCCTTGGGTGCCGCGGGGAAAAAGTGCTTGCTCCCATTTCCTTGCACAGCGATGAGCTGGGAGGATCCTTCCTCATGGCATGTCCCTCTTTCCTCCCCACTGAAAGCCCCGGGGCCACCCCATTGTCCCCCAGCTCCTCCAGGGTCAGGAGGGGAGATGGAGCGCTGCTTGTTCCCCCCATCTGGGCCAGCTGTGGGGTATCTGTTTGTGGTACACCCGGGGAATACCCAGTTCCAGAGGAACCACCAGAATTTTGGAGCAGGAAGGCAGAAAGCAGCAGCCAGAAATAGATGGAGGGGAAGCACTGGCATCAGGCTCTGCCCTGTGACCGTGGTAGCCCCACTTGGGAGGACATTCCCCTGTCAGCACTGGCAGCATTCTTGGTTGCTCTCCTCCGGGATGCTGATGCCTCAGCATCCTAGCATTGCCGCCCTGGGATCACCATCCCAGGATTTCCATTCCTGGATCACTGCAAGAGAGGATGCGGCAGAGCCAGGGAGGGATTTTTCTGGGCAGCGGCACCAGCCCAGCTGCAGCAGGGAATTCACATCAGGCAAAAGGGGAAAGTTGGTTTCAGGGATGGTTTGAGTTCAAACTGGGCCAGCTCAGAGCTGGGGGCCCCCAGCACTGGGGAGATTCAGCACCCCAAGCAGTCCTGGCATCTCCAAGCCCTGGAGGATTTGGGGGCTCAGAAATGGGACAGAGGGGTGAAACTGGAGGAAAACATGAGTCCAGATCTATTCTGGGAGAAGTGAAAGCCAGTGGTCTTTGAGGAGGCATGAAGAGAGCAAGCTCACCATCTCCTATGTGTGAAGAGACAGGGTAAGTGACTGTCACCTGTGATTTCCCCATTGAGGCCAAGCACGGGGGGGACACAGCAGTGCCCAGCTGAGCAACAGGAAAACCAGAGGTGGCATATTCCCAAAGCTGTCTGCAAAGTATGACATGTCTTTCCATCTGGGGCTTGAAAACACTCCTGCAGGACCAAGACCAGGAGGTGGAAGAAGGGCACAAAGACACCTTCAGACCTTCTTGAGTGCTGCCCGCCCCAGGCACTGTGACCACAGCCTTGCTGCTTGCTGAGGTGGCAGGAGTAGCAGCTCTGTTCCAGGCATCACAGCAGCAATGCTTGAGGGGGTGGAGAGGCTGGAGGGATACAAGGGTACTTGAAGAACTTTGGAGGTGCCTGTGGGGCTCTGAGATGCCCAAAGAGCTGTGAGGCTTTTGAAGGACCCACAGTAAGCAGGGGAGCCCAGGGCTTCTGGAGGAGACAAGTGTCTCCTGGAGGGATGTGATGCTACATTGATGGGGAAGCCCCCCAAACTGAGAAGAGGTGATCAGTCTACGGGGAAACCCCTTCTTCCACAGAAGTAAGGAAAGGGACAGGATTGGGGTGAAATGCAGGAGACTGAGGCATGCAGGGGGTGTTTTACAAGGGGGCATATGAGGAACAGTGTCTACCTGCAGCACTGACCATTTCCTGGCACAGTGCAGCAATGAAGGACAGCTGCCCACTGGCTGGGAGGGGACCAGGGGGACAATGGAAATGCCAGAGGACCCAGAGATGCTGTCACCCCTGGTCCACAACACTGCTACCTCACACTCTTGCCATTTTGTGTTCCACAGGCAAAATGGAGTCCTTGTCCTACAGCGGGGATCTCTTCAACATCTTCTACCTTTACAACTACACCTATGACTACAGCACAGCCATGCCTGACACTGCTATCTTATCCTCTCCGTGCCGGCCTGAAAGCTCTGCCCTCAACAAGTACCTGGTGGTGGTGATCTACTGCCTCGTCTTCATCCTCAGTGTGGTGGGGAATGGGCTGGTGGTGCTGGTGGTGACCTCCAGCCACACGAGCCGCTCCGTCACCGACGTCTACCTGCTCAACCTGGCTGTGGCAGACCTGCTCTTTGCTTTGAGCCTGCCGCTTTGGGCAGCCTACCGAGCACATGAGTGGGTCTTTGGCACTGTGATGTGCAAAGCCATCTCTGTGCTGCAGGAAGCCAACTTCTACAGCGGCATCCTTCTGCTGGCCTGCATTAGCGTGGACCGCTACCTGGCCATTGTCTATGCCACACGGGCTGCCACTGAGAAAAGGCACTGGGTGAAGTTTGTCTGCTTGGGCATCTGGGTCTTTTCCATACTGCTCTCCCTGCCTGTGCTGCTCTTCCGTGAGGCTTTCCGCTCACCCAACAATGGCACTGTGTGCTATGAGCGCATCAGTGGCGAGGACACAGCCAAGTGGCGGGTAGTGCTGCGGATCCTGCCGCAGACATTCGGCTTTGTCTTGCCCCTCCTGGTGATGTTCTTCTGCTATGGTGTCACCATCCACACCCTCCTGCAGACCAAGAATGCTCAGAAGCAGCGGGCCATGAAGGTCATCTTTGCTGTGGTGCTGGTCTTCCTCATCTGCTGGCTGCCCTACAACATCACACTGGTGAGCGACACCCTCATGAGGACACGAGCCATTGCTGAGACCTGTGAGAGGAGGAACCACATCGACACAGCCCTCTCTGTCACGCAGGTCCTGGGCTTTGCCCACAGCTGCATCAACCCTATCATCTACGCCTTCATCGGTCAAAAGTTTCGCAACAGCTTCCTCAAGATCCTGGCGCAGCGTGGGCTGATCAGCAAGGATGCTGTTGCCCGCTATGGCCGCACCTCCTATGCCTCCACCTCTGGCAATACATCCACCACCCTCTGAGCCCCTCTGGGACCCAGCCCTTGTGGGTACCAGCAGGTCCCAGCACCCCACACACCTCAGCATCCTCATCCAGCCCCGTGGAATGTGGGTGGTGATGCCACGGGAATTGGCAGGGCCACCACTGGACGCTGGACCCCAACTGGAAGGAGGATTGGGTAGCAAGGTGGTAGAGTCCCATTGCCAAGGGTGTGATGTCAAGTGTCCACCCTCCCCCCCTTTGGGACAAAGCCTGTGACCCTGGGGATTCTGTGAGCTTGCTGTGGGGATGGTGTTTTTACCTGATGACCATCCAGCAATAAAAGAGTTGGTGGGCTGGTCATCCATGTCTGGCTCCTCTTTGCCACGGGAAGGAAGATGGCAGGACAGGGCCAGGACACCTCTCTGGAGACAATGCCAAAACAGTGGTGCCTGCTGAGCCTGTCAGAGTATGGATAACCCTTCTTCCAGGAGAGGGTTCAGCATCCTGTGCTTCCCCACAGGGGACCCAAGCCCAGGTTTTGCTTCCTACAGCTCCCCAGACAGATCCTGGCATTTCAATGGTACAGAGGTCTCTATGTGGAGTCTATCCCACCTGGGGGTAAAGTTATTCCCTTCCCAACTCCAATCTCAGCCCCAGCAGAGCAAATCACTGAAAGATCTCTGAGCAGTCCCTCACACTGAGCCAGCCCTGTGACCCCTGCCTGAAGAGTGCCAGCACCCCAAGCACCCCTGCTCCCCCCCAGCCATGGTGTCAGGACATTGTTGTGCAAAGGGCTGGGAACCTGTCCCTTACACAACCGGGATGTTTCCGGCCTGGCTTGGGCAACTGGGGCTGGCACTTTACTGGGGTCAAGGAGCTGAAGAAGGGACTGTGACTCTGCTGGGGACTCTCCTGCCACTCTGTGTGCCAGGCCTCAGGATGCCTGCCCCAGCACACCTATGCATCTCTCCACTGGAGTCCAACACTGCTCCTCCATCGACCTTGATCCAGGTTCCTAGGGGTCCATAACCATAGGGACATCAGCGGATATCACTCATGTGCTGGCTCATGGGTGGGTATGGGGGTGCCCAGCAACCAGGTGGGAACCCTGGGGACTTGGGGCAGAGCAGAGTCAGCGGGGGTGCTGAGCAAGGACAGCCCCTCACTTTTGCATGTGAGAAACCTCTTGCCCAAGTGGTTCCTCGCACTGTGGTAGGAAGCCAGAGCTATTGGCCAAGAGCTGTCTACTCTTCCCACTGTGGCATGGTGCAGGCAGTGGCTCACCCTGGCTGCAGCTGAGACACCCTTTTTGGGGATGGTTTCCCCCCAGGAGGATTTAGAACATCCCCCATGCCAGCATTCCCCACCCTGCACCCAACCTGAATGTCAATCTGGCAGTGACTGATAGATGACACGGGAGCCACAGGGGTAGCAGAAATTAGTATTTTTCCTCTTTGTGGACCAGCCGGAAGAAAGACACATGTCAAACCCAAAATGTTGGGCAGCAGGACCTGCATGCAGGGCCTAGACACCTGTATACCCGGTAAGTCCAAGAGGAGGCAGCCAGGGCAGGAGGTGTCCCAACACGGTGCCAGGGCTGCTGTCCGCACTCATGTAGCCTGCGGTTGCCTTTGCTGGTAGCAAATCAGGCAGCAGCGGCCATGCTTGCCCATGTCCACGGAGCACGTGTGACACACCTTGCCCTGGCACAGCCTGCTGAGAGAGCAGGAGATGAGAGCTGAGCCATCCCTGCACTGTGCCAGTGCCACCCCCCATTCCCCCCATAGCCCACCTGCAGTTGTACCGCCGAGAGAGAAGGCGGAAATCCTTGTGGCAGCGGGCACACAATCCCGGGTCGCGGGGCACGGGACTGGGCATCGGGGTGTCTATGCCCTCTGTCTTCTGCCACAGGGCATCCTTCTCCCTGCGGGAGGGGAAGAGGTCAGCCCTGGATTTGCCGGGGCTCTGGTGCCCTCCTCTGGGCAAAGGGGTTTGGGTCCGCTTGCCCTTGCGCGGAGTCCCGGTGGCTCTCACCGCAGCAGCTCCAGCAGCCGCTCTTTCATGTCGCGGATGAGCTCCTGCTGCCGTGCTTGCTCGGCGCCGCGCGTGGCCTCCCGCTCCAGAGCCTCCCGCTGCGCCCGCTGCAGCGCCCATGCCCAGCGCTCACCGTCCTGACGGGCCCTGCCGCGGGGCAGCAGCCACATGGTCGGTCCCCCTGTCTCTCAGCTGGTGTCTGTCCATCCCTCCATGCATGCGGATAAACCTCCCGCCGCTGGTTCTTCCCTCTCTCCCTCTCTCCCTCACTCCCTCCCTCCTTTCCGCCCTTCCTTTTTTATCTGCTGTTGCCCATCCATCCTCAAGCTCTCTCCCCATTCTCATAGCCGCTTTGCCATCTGCTACCCATCCGTTTCCTCACTGTTCATCCGTCCTTCTCCACATCCATACCTCTGGCCTTCCGCCCACCCACCCATCTACTCACCCCAAATTCATCCCTGTGTCTCTCCATCCACCGCCCCATCTCCATCCATTCATCCTAAATCGATCCTTCCTTCCCTCTATCTACTAACGCCAAACCACTCTAACTGTCCACCCACCCCTCCACCTATCAGNCCACTGTGGGGTGGTGGGTGGTGGAAGTAGGGGTCCCTGCCCGACCTGCTGAGCTCCTCCTGCAGCTGTGCCATCTCCTGTCGCTGGGCCTGGAGCTGCTGCCGGCTCTGCCAGGTCTCCTCCTGTGCTGTGGTGGCCAGGCTGGCCAAGCGCTGGGGGAGAGTGGGGGCTCAATCTTGGACCCCAAACCCCCACCCCACCACGGGATCCCCTTGGACTTGCCCATACCATGGCCATGCTGGTGACCGTGCTGGGTTCCTCTTCTGCCTGGGGGGCTGGTGGGGGCTCCTGGGGACCACGGGCGAGCTCCAGTGCCTGCCGCAGCACCTCCTCCACAGCAGCCACTTCATTTGAGGTACCAGCATCCTTCAGCATGTCCGTCCGTCCTGCCGCCGCCAGTGCTTCCTGGCATTCCTGCAGGCGCGAGGTCAGCGCCGCCGCCTCTGCCAGCACCCTGGCCAGCTGGGTACTCCGCTCCTCTGCCACCTCTTGCCAGCGCCGTGCCTCCTCCTGTGCCCGTGCCAGTGCCCCCGGGTCCCCCGCCGTCTGCAGTGCCCGCTCCAGGAAGGTGTTGGTTTCCCGCAGTGCCTCAGCCTCGCGTGCCCACAGCTGGGCTCGCCGGGCACTGTTCTCCTCCTGCCGCTGGTGCCGCAGTTCTGCCCGCATCAGCCGCACCGCCAGCGCCTGTGCTGCCGCCTCACGCTGAGCCAGCTCGGCCCTCAGCTGGGACACCAGTGCCTGCAGGGATTCCTCTGTCCCACCCGGCTGCCTGGGCACCAGTGACAAGGACCCCAGCATGCACCTTGTGCCAGTGGACAGTGGGGACATGCCAGGCTCTCCAGCGCCATCAGGCTGGGCTGCTTTGCCAGCACCATGTACATCCTCCGGTTTCTGTACATGCACATTCTTCATCTCCTCATCCTTCAACTCTTCATCCTTCTCTTCCAAATCCTCCTCCATGTCCTTTTCCACCTCCACTTCCACATCCTCCACCTTCACATTCTCCACCTTCACCTCCTTTGTATCCTCACTGTCATCCTTCTCCACCCCCTCTTCATCCTCCTCTTCCATGTCCTTCTTCACCTCCTCATCCTCTACATCTCCTTCTATATCTTCAATTTCCACACTCCCTGCCTGCAGGGCACCCAAAGTGGGTGGGCAGAGATGGGCTGGTGCCCCATGGAGTGCCACAGTGGGACGGCCAATGCCATCGGACCATCCGTGTGCTGCAGTGCTGATGCTGTCTGTCTGCAGGGCTGTTTTTGCAGGGCTGCTCCTGATCACCGTGCTGGGCCGTACCAGTGGCCTAGAGAGAACACAGGGCTTAGGACTACCACGTCACCCCCAAGGTGAACAGGGCATCACCACCCTCCATTTAGGCTCCCAGGGCACAGCCAGCCTTTAGGAATTTAGGGGGCAGCAGGGCAGAGGATCAGGGATGTTGGTGCCACCAGCCTGAGCACCCACAGAATGTGTGGCACCCATCAACCCAAGCATGTGTGCTTGTGGCAGTCCGTGCACACGAGTTTGTGAGCAGCAGAGCAGATGTGAGTGTGCTGAAACAGCTGCATCCGTGAGCGCCCCCCAGAAGTGTGCCTGGGGCAAGTGTGTGCAAGCACATCCATGTGTCCCTGTGTGTCAGATGTCACAGCGTCATGGTGTTGCAGCAGGGATATACTTGGAAGAGGATGGCTCTGTGTGTGTGCACATGCATGTGGCACATTTGCAGGCACAGGCAGGGTGTGCATGCCGGTGCCAGTGACTGTGCCCTCCTGGGGCTACATATGGAGAGCTGGCATATCTGAAGTGCTGTGTGGGGGCTAGGGCAGTGGGGCAATGCACACATGCTTCTCTGTGATGCTAAGCCCCAGGTACCTCTGATGCCCTTGACACCCCCAGTGCTGCCAATGCCCCTGGTGCCCCCAGTGTCCTCAAGCTCACTCGGAGAACATGGGCCAGGCGACATCCAGGTCATCCCTGTGCAGAGTCAGGTGGAAGGTGACACAGTCCAGCTCATAGAGGCTACCCAGGATCTCTGCTCGCCGTTTGGGGCTCAGGAAGGGGCTACGGGCGTAGTACCACTCGCTGCAAACACATAACAGGCTCATGCATCCTCTATGCCCTGGACAGGTACGCATGCCTGCAGCACCTCTGCTGACTGGGTGCTGCAGGGCACTGCCCACCCTGGCCAGGTCCCCCACCAACATCATCCCCTCACTGTTCCCCTGCTCTCACCAGAGGTCCTCAGGGTCAAGCAGGCAGAGCTGCAGGGACTCTGCCAGCTGCTGGTGCACCAGGCAGTACCTCAGAAAAGCTCGGCCCTTGCCCACAGGGGTCTTCAGCTGTGGGGGAGAGGGGGTTATGAATCCCTGTCACTGTACTCTGCCCCCCCCACACCTCCCTCCCAGGCCATGAAGGGGCAAAGGGGGTCACCAGGGCTAGGGCTGGGGTGCAGTGGGGATTCCAGAGAGGACAAAACCATTTATAGCACCAGTGGGCAAATGCTTGGTGCCCAAGCGAGTGTGTGTCTGTGCACAGGTGCATGTGCACCCACAAGCAAGCAAAAGCCTGTGTGTATGCCCAAGTCCCTGGGTATCCCACCAGTCCATGCCCACCTTGTCCAGGGAGGTGACGAAGTGAATGCCTTCATGCTCCTGCCGGCACCGTGCTAGGCCCTGGCACAAGAAGTCCCAATAGTCCTTGCGCTGCCCAAAGAAGCTCCTCTTCTCCTTGAGGTCAAACTGGCAGAGGTACAAGCTTGGACTTTCTTTTTTGGGGGTGTCCCCTGTTCCCCCCAGCCTGTCCTCTGTGGGGCTGGAATCCAGCCAGCTCCCCCAGCAGGGTTGGTCTGGGTGTTCCTCTCTTCACTGGCTCCATTCCTCGATTTCCCTTTTGCAGCACATGTAATTACACATGTGGACAAGGGAGAGCCTGGTCCAGGTGACTGGGGATGCCCAGGGCCAGACAATGCTGGGTGGGGTTATTCCATCCCCTGAATGGTTAACATAGGGTCCCTTCTGCTCTCAGCTGTGCCTAAGGGGAAATGAGGCAGGGAGCAGCAGAGATGGAGGAGCAGCAGTACCTGGAGGAGGAACTCTAGCTGGGCACAAAGGCTGTGCAGCTCCCGGCTCCCGTCTGTCACCGGCAGGTTCTTCTCCTGATAGCTGCATTTCAGCTTGGCCACGGTCTCTGCAGGATGGCAGGGCTGGGCTGGCATGGCACCCTGTCTCATCCTACCCCTCTCCCCACTGCCTCACAACTCCTGGCCTTGGGGATTTCTGATGGTGGATAAAATCATAGAATTGTAGAATCTAAGTTGGAAAAGACCTTCAAGATCGAGTTCAGTCACTAACCCAGCACTTCCAAATCCACCATTAAACCATGTACCAAATGCCACATCTACACGTCTTTTAAATACCTCTATGGGTGATGACTCCACTGCTTCCCTGGGTAGTCTGTTCCAATGCTTGGTAAACATTTCCATGAAGAAATTTTTCCTATTATCCAATCTAAACCTCTCCTGGAACAACTTGAGGCCATTTCCTCTTGTCCTAACCCTTGTAACTGGGGAGAAGAGACTGACTCCCTCCTGGCTACAATCTCATTTCAGATAGTTGTAGAGAGTGATAAGATCCCCCACCGAGCCTCCTTTTCTTCAAAGAGGAAGAGGAACTTGCCCTGGGATGAAGGAAGGGAGCAGGGGGAGCAAGGAGCCACCTCCTGGGCACTGCCCATTCCCAGGGACTGGCAGTGAGGATGGGAGCAGGCAGCAGTGGCAGGGTTGGCACGGGGATTCTCTGGAGCACCCCTGGCAGTGGCACCCCCCACTGCCCATGACTTGGGGCAAGAAGGGATCTGGCATAGCCAGGGTGAGATGTGCCATGCAGGGAACACGCTGGCAGAGGACTGGTTGGCACACTTACTCTGCAGGTCCTTGATGACACGGTTGAGCTCCCCTTCCCCTGCCATGGCTATTCACAGGGATCTGCAGAGGTAGGGGTAATGATGAGAGGTTCTAGGCTGGCATTCCCCTGGCACCCCCAAATTCTCTGCCCCAGAGAGAGGGTCTGCCCCCCAGCTCTACCCCAGAGCTGTCTGCTGTTAAGGTGAGAGGGGGTAGGTTAGGCACCCCTTACCCTGCCCATGTTCCCCCACTACATAGGCCAGAGCAGATGGGGTGGACAAAGGTGTCCTGTCCTGCACCCTCTTAACTGTCCATGTGCCCTGCTCCTGTATGTCCTCAGCCTCTGCTCCCATTCCTTGGGGAGTTCCTGGGGCTGAGCCCACCATGTCCCTAGTGTGTCCCTGTCTTTATCCCTGCCGTTTTTCGCCAGGATTCAGGATGTGGGTTTGGCACAGGGGAAGTGCTGCTTTTGCTTCTGCTCTCGCTTCCCTCACTTGCATCACGAACAATGTGGGGGCTCCTGGGTGGTTGAGCAAGGGGGCACACCACCCCTGACATGCACCCCCTAAGCTCAGCTTCCTAGGCAGAACCCTCTGGCACGGCATGTTGCCTGCATGACTGGCACGGGGTTTGAGCATGAGGTGCAGGACTACAGGGCACAGTGCAGTGGAGTGATTTTGGGGTGGGTGGCAACTTGGGGACAGGGTGAGGGAAATAGCTCATGGAGGTGGCAGGTCTGTAACTTGTCCCTGTGGCTGCTGTGCAGCAGCACACGTATGTGTGTGTGTGTGGGAGGGGGTGTGCATATGCACTCACAGGAGTGGGTGCACTGGTGTGCCCAAACATGCCCAAGCGTGTGAGTGCCCTGTGCCCTCTACCATGGCAGAGTGAGAGAGCAGGACGCAGGTCTTGGACTGCCTGCCTTTCTGTTCCAGTGCCCTTGAGAGACCTGGGATGAGCTATCTTTGCATCTGCCCACCCTACTTGTACCTCAGTTTCCCCTGGGAAGAGAAGCCCCTTACCTGTGTCCAGGAGCTGTGGGGTGCCCCGAGGTGGCTGCTAAGTGCTGCGGGTGTGCTGGCTTGTCCCCGTGCCCACGCTGTGCCTGCCTGCTTCTCCTTTTGTACCTTGGGCAGCAGGAAGTGTGGGAGGTCGGTGGGGCTGCAGAAGCCACAGCCTACCCGGCCCATATCACATCAGGCACTGCAGCTTAGCCCGTAGCACTCAGCTCCCTGTTTTGGGGAGTGCCAATTCTGGGAAAAGGGTCAGCAAGACTGGTCCCCGTATGCAGCTTTTGCAGGGACAGAGGAAGGATAGTGTCAGGCATGGGGTGACCCTGATACTCTCCAATATGAATGGAAATTTGGAATGTTATGAAGAACCTGCCTGCAGTTTTTGTGGAGGGGGTCCAGGACCCATACTCCACGAGAAGTAGGCAGCAGCAGACCCTGGCACAGAGGCCACCCCCATGCACAACAGCTGCTGGGCACAGAGACCCCGGCAGGAGCTGCAGCCCCCTCTAGCAAGGACCACAACCCTTCCCTATCATCTGGCCTCCACGTGGGGGCTGTACCCGGAGCCAGTATGTAAGCCCTTTGCAGAGCATTCTGGAAAAGGCTCCCGCTTGTTACGGAGCCCCCAACCCAGCAGTGTGCCTCATTCACTGTGCCTGGACCCCTGTACTGTGTCAGCCCTGTCCTGCAGGCTCATTCTGGACTGGGGGAAAAACCCATGTGGGGGAAATGTCAGAGGAGATGCCAGCCCATCCCAACAGTCCAGGCAGGGGGACCCACTACCATCCTGCTCCCCAGCACCATCTTGGTGGATGGTCGCAGCGATGCCCATGTCCTATCCTCTGCCATGCCCCTCCATGTAGTGCATGCTGCCCTTACCTGTACCACCTGCAAGTCTTGGGGGGCACTCGTGTCCCCCCGGCCAGGCCTCGCTCAGCACCAAAGTGAAAGTAGGAAGTGATGCTGAGTGGGAGCCTGGGCCTCCCAGCACCCTCTGCCTCCCGTGTGGGTGTTGGCCTGTAGGTGCAGCTGGGGAGCATAGGGGAGCCAGTGGCAGTGCTCAGGGTAACCCCGGCCTCCTCAGCACCCCATTGCCCTGTGCCACCCTGCAGTGTGTGGCACTGTGGGCATGGGGCACAGCACCCCATATTGGATAGGGCTGTGGGCAGGGCGTTGGGTGGTGGTGCATCATCAGCCCACTGTGCTGGGGCCGTGTGTCTGTGTACATGCATGTGCAGGCATGTGTATGATTGCACATGTGTGCGAACACAGCTATGTGGCTGCATATGTGGGTGCAAGCTGTACACATGGTGTGGGTGCAAGGCTGAGAGGGCACTGTGTGTGCCCTTCCTTGCACCCACCCATGCACCCCGTGCCAGGCACTGCAAAGGCAAGACCCCAACACCTGCAGGGGGGACGTGCCCCTGCGTGCCATGCCACTGCGGCAGCCTGGCAGCAGGGTCCCCTCTCCCTGCCCCTGCCAAGGGCCAGGGCGGGGGTGCTGGAGGCTGGGGGGGGCAGAGAAGACTCTTACCCATCCTTGGCGTGGGTGCAATTCAATTAACGAGGCCTGGCCCTGGTTCAGCACAGCCAATAAAGCTAATGGCCCCGCACAGGCCTGGCGCTGCCCGCCGGGGGGGGCGGGGGGGGGGGCCGGGGGCCATCTGCTAATTAAATGGGGGTGGGGGACCATGGAGCCAGCGGTGATGTCACCTCCCTGAGGCTCACTGGCCCCCTCTGCCATCCCCAGGGTGCCAGACACAGCTGTGGGGGGACAGCTGTGAAGTGGGGGGGACCAACCAAACTTCCTGCACCCCACCCTGATGCTGCTGTTTGTTAGGAGGCTTCCTAAGGCAAATGCAATTAGTGCCCATGCCTGGCATGGCTGCTGCCCACGCCTGGCACCAGCAGCTGCCCCGTGGGGATGGGTCCTTGCCCGGCATCAGCACAGCATCATGGCAGCATCCAGGAGTGCTGCTGCCTACTTCTCTTGGCACTACCTCGATGGGTGCATGGTGGATGTGTGGTGCCCAGGGGGCTGCACCCTGTTGACTCTGTGCAAGCCCCATGGGGAGGTGGAGGTGCCCGGGGACCGTTTTGAGCCGTCCTGCAGTGAGAGGTTCCTCATGGTAATTCTGTGCCCACAGCACGATACATCAGTCAGGCAGGCTTTGGGGAAGGGACCCCACTGGAAGAGGGATGTGTGGGGAGTCCCTGATTGTGTCCTCAGGCTCCTGAGGAGAGGCTTGGTAGAGGAGTGGCAGAGGTGAAGTCCCCCCCGCCCGTGTGTAGGCACTGCCATTTAGGACTAGGGGTGGGCAGGGTGTACTGTAGGGAAACTGAGGCAGAGTTGGGGCGAGGGTTGCAGATTGAGCTGCTATCGAACCAAGGGTGTGCGACCCCCTGCACCCGCAAAACTGACGGCGCTGGAGCGGGGGACCCTGTTAAGTTCTGGCATCCACCCCAGGGGATGCCGTGCCCGGAGGGCAGGAGGGTGAGCGGCGGAGGGCCCAAGCCCCGAGCCTCGTGTGCGGAAGGAGGAGAAGGAGGAGGAGGAGGAGGAGAAGGAGAAGGAGGAGGGGGAGGAGGGGGAGCGTGTCGGAGCTGGCTCCCACCCAAGCACTGCAGGACAGGGGCGGGCACGGTGCTCCCTGCCTGGCTGCCAGCGCGCAGGCGACGCTGGGGGACCGGCGGGGGGGACAGGGCTCGGTGGGACCGCAGCCCCCAACACATCATTGTCGCACGGCCCCGTGCTCAGGGCTGGGCACTTCGGGGACACTGCCCGGGCACCGGAGCTTGTTGCGGCCGGCTCCGGGGGAGGGACACGGCTGGGTTCTGCCGCTCGTCCGAGCGTGCCCTGGGCAGGGTTCGGCCCCTGCATCCTCCCCCCGCCGGGTGAGCCCCGGGCAGGGGCACCATGACCCGGCTGAGCTGGTGCTTTGCCACCTTGGTTGGCTGGGGGAAGTCCTTGGTGTCCTGCCTCCTGCCCCTCCGCGCCCGCCGCCGCCGGGAGGTAAGCGGGCATCGCCAGGGACGGCGTTAGGGTTAGGGGCTGAGGGGGACACGGAGCTGGGGGGGCTCCGGGGTGCGGGCAGTGTGGGTATGGGCTGCCGCTGGCCCTGCCTGCTCCGGGCAGCTGGGGGTTAAACCCTGCATATGCATGCCAGGGTGCAGGGCATGTCCTTTGTCCCTCCTTTTGCCCCCCCACAGCGTCTCACTGTGACCCTCTCTCCCCACACCCGGGGAGCCCTGCAGTGCCTGACTGGAGAGGATCTGCTGTAGTCTTTCATTCTAAGGGATCTGCTGGGATCCCTGTGTCCTTACAGAGAGACCATAGAGGCAGGGGGTGTCCCTGCGTCCTTATCAAACCCACAATGGGAACACTGTGCCCTGCATGAGCGGACTCCAGTGCCCATAAAACACCCCCCACGAGAAGTCCCTGTGCCCATAAAGTGGTCAGTGTGGGAGATCCCTGTACCTGTAAACACCTGGCACTGGGAAGCACCATGCCCATAAAGTACTCAGTCAGTGTGGGCACCCTGTGCCCAACATGAGAGACCCCTGTCAGGTCACTCTGTGTAGGGCACCTCTGTGCCCGTCAGCACCTGGCATGTGTGGGATCCATGTGCCAAAGGATTGCCCCACAGGGGATCCCCGTGCCCATGCAGCACCTGGTGTAGGGACTTAGTCTGCTCTGCCACCCAGGCTGTGGAAACTGAGGCAGGGAGGGGGGGAAGCTGTTGGAGGGTGCTGGACTCCTACTGCGCCACCCTCACTTAATTCCTCTGCCTTTGGGAAGTTGCCTTGTGCCTGCCAGGATGGCATGGGACACTTGAGCTGCACCATGCCAGAAAAGCAGGTGCCAAAGCCACTGCCTGGCAGTGCCTGAGGGAGTCACTGCAGACTGGTGACAGTCCAGTATTTGCCAGCACAGGGACACGGCCCGGAGGAAGGAAAGGCCTCTGACTGCTTGGGGAACCCAGAGCGTGCTGGGGACACAGGATTGTGAACTGATGGGAGTACTGGGGGGTGGTAAGGGCTGTGGGTGGATGGGTGGTGCTGGTGAGATGTGGGCTGGTGGTTGTGCAGTCCCATGTCCACGACTTTGTGTGTTTCTGATGTGGATGTGAGAACAGGGACTCATGGGGGGCTGTAACACACGTGTACTGAGCTGAAAGTGAGCTGCAGCTCACACGGGTGTAGGTGCACAGGAGGTCCCTATGGAGACCTCTCTGCCACGGGTTGTGTGTCCCCTAACACGTGTGTGTGCTGGGGGCAGTAGCAGCAGGGCTTTATGTTGGTGTGAGCTGTTATAGAGGGATGTCTGAGTCCTTTTGTACGTGGGACCCACTCACCATGTGTAACACGGGCTGTGTGTGTGGTGTACATGAGTGTGTCCTGGCATGTACACAGGGGGACATGTGTGATGTGTGCATGCACCCAAGAGCAGTGTGAGGACAGCTCTGCTGGAAGTAGGTGTGGGGGCCTTGGGGATGTGGTGACCCCAGGACACAAAGGAGTCCTCCTGCCAAGGCTGCCCCTGCACTGGGAGTATGTCTACATCAGTAGAACCCGTGGGGAGGTCCCTGTGCTAAGTGACCCCGTTTGGATCCACCTGCTGAGAAAATGAGCCTTAAATGATGGTGATGGGCTGTGTCCCTGCGGCCACCCTCTCCCTGTCGCATGACCCTTGTCCCTTCCCTTCTGAGGAGCCTGGGATTGTCAAGGCAGTCAACGGGAGGAGGTGATTTATGGGGGGGTGTAGACACTTCTCTCCACTGGGGCTTTCATTTGTGGGCAGTAACGAGCTTGATTAATGAGGGCTGTAACGATGGGGAGGGGTGTGTGAAGGGGGTGGGCAGGGATGGCTCTTCGCTTGTTTGGTGCTGTGAGCAGGATCGGTCCCCCGGCCTCCCTCTGCCCCTGGATCTGGTTGGCATGGAGAGGCGGGAAGTATTGTCCCCTTGTTCCCCGTCCCAGCTGGCACATCCCACAGGGGTACCGCTTGGGGATGGTTCACCCTGGGCTGGGTGAGCACAGCATAGTGGTGGGGCGGAGGACAATGGGACAGGGATATTTTGGGGATGGGAGGCTGCACTTTGGGAGGAGTCAGATGCAACACCAGTCTCTGGGAAGGGCAGCCCCCCCTTCCTTTCTGGGCTGGCGGTTTTATGCAGAGTATAGATGGGAAACTGAGGCATGGGGAGGGGGGTATTACAGTGCCCATGTCCGCTCCATGCCCAGATTTCCATGCCAGCCGTGGCTCGTCCTGTCGGTGTGTCCTTCCCCCTGGCACGTCCCGCACCCTGACTCACACCCTCATGGTCACGGCCAGCTGAGCACGAGTTTCCAGGCTCGAGCCGGAGTCAGCACTGGCGGAGAGAGGGGGAACCGTATGCCGCACGGCCAAGCCCCCCAGGAGGGGCTGGAGCACCCCCCTGCCAAATCCATCCCCGTCAGGGCCGCAGGCTGCCAAGTCGCTCTCCGTCCCGCCTGGAGGTTGTCTCCCCTCGCTGAGGCCCCCCAGCTCCGCGCATGGATGTCCGCTGATCCCTCCCCGTCTCCCATCCCGGGACCACCCAGGGGACTCGGCTGGGGATGGGAGGGGTGCATCCCGCCGCAGGACCCGCTGGAGGCCGGAGGAGGGATGAGAGTGACGTGGGTGGCGGGTGTCCCCCGGTCAGCGGAGGAAATGGATCCCAAATGTGTGTGAGTGGGGAAGAGGGGGCCTGGGACACGCACAGCCCCACTCCGGGCCCCCACAGTCCCGCAGCCCCTCTGCTGGCGTTGGGGGGTGTCCCAGAGGCCTCCGGACCAACTGGATTGGGGCGCTGCGGGGTCGGGGGGGGGTTTGCCGCTCCCCTTCCCCCCCCGGCAGGAGGGGCGGCGGGGGGCCGGGGTGGGGCTGGCGGGCGGAGCGAGGGGCCGGGGGGCTCGGCCGGCCGGGGCCGCGCCGTGGGCAGCATGACCGGGCTGTGCCTCTACTGCCTGCTTTGGGTACGGCTCGCACCGGGGGGAGCAGGACGGCAGCGCCGCGGGGTCGCGGAGCGGGGCTGGTCCCGGGAGCGGGCGGTGGATGGGACTGGATGCGAGGGGAGCGGACGGAGCGGGGAGCGTTTGCACCGGGACGGGCTGACTGGGAGCAGGGGGGAACTGGTGGTGCTGGACCGGTACCAGGACCGGTTCTGGGGAAGCTGGGACAGAGCGGAGACCGCCAGGGACGGCCAGACATCGGGGTGGGGCTGGGGGGACCGGACCGGGAGCGGGGCCGGGAGGCGCCCGGGGACTGTGGGGAGCGGGGCGGTACCCAGCCCGAGAGAGAAGCGACGGTGGGCAGCAGGCTAGGGGGTACACGAAGAGGGGACCAGGCTGGGATGCGGAACAGGGACACTGGGCTGTAGGAGGATCTGTGGAAGAGTTGTGGGGTTGGGGAGGGTAGGAGGCTCATCCCCCTCGGCGCCCAGCCTGCTCCACCATTCCCTGGGGCAGAGGCTCTGCTACTCCACTGAAGGGAAACTCGGAATACTGAGGGGATCCAGTTAGTTGTGAGGTTTTGGGACTCTGCATCCTCCCTAGTCACCAAGCTGGGTCCTGGGGCCCAGCGGGTTGCAAAACTCTGGGTGGACCTGATCCTACAAGACTGCACCCAGGTGTCCTGGTGCCCTCCACCCACCCTGGCTTTGCAGCCTCAGGCGAACTGGGTGTCACAGGTTCCCCCCCACCGCCACAGCACTCTCCGCAGTGCTGGGCAATGAACCCAGGTCTCCCAGCTCTTGATTAATTTGGCATCTCTGTCTGGTGCCTCTTCCAGCCCAGGACACCTGGGTCCCCTTCCAACCTCCTTTGGTCTGCATGTTGGGGGGCCCATGGCTAGGGATGCCTTTGCACCCCTGCTCCTGCACCGTGTGAGTGCTGGTCCCTGGAGGTGGGTACCCATGTGTGGGTATCCAGGTGATATGCCCAAGAAACCCTCCAGCCCATGCCGCTGCATCCCCCCAACAGTTTCCAGCCTTGGGGACAGGGAGGCTAACTGGGATGTTGCCAGTATGGAGCTGAGACTGGATTGTTTTGTGGGATGGGCTGGTTCACTGTCTGGCAGAGTGGCACTGGGTGGGCAGAGTGCTCCTCAAGCAGCAGGGGGGTGGGGGGGCATAAAGCTGGATGCTGGATTGGTCCCCCTCTGGCACAGTGTTGGCAATGAGACAAGCAGAAGGGAATCTGGAGGGGGGTGGGAATCAAAGGGATGGCTCTTTCACTAGTGAGGATAATTGCTGTTAATGAAGTCATGGAGGCCAGGGCAGAGTGGGGGGTGTGTGCATGGGAGATGTGTCGGCATCTCCGGGCATCCCAGTGGGTCCCTGGGAGCAGGGAGCAAGGTCTCTTCCCGGGGGACCTTGCAGCAATGATGCTGCTTTGCATATGCAAAGGAGCTCATGGCATCATTAGGTCTCGCTGTCACCCAGCAACTGCGGCGTGGGAGCCCCTGTCCCAGGGGAGCTTTTCCCACGGCTGCTGGGTGGGTGACGCCTCGTCTGAGTACACATATGTGTGTGTGTGTGTGTGTGTGTTTATACACATCCACCCGGTAGGGTGGCACCAGCTCTGGGGGCTGCCAAGGGACCACCTGTGAGTGGCCCTCTGCCACTTGTGGGAGCCGGTGCCCAGGGAAGAGGGGCTTGCATGCACATGTGCATGCGAAACACAAACCTGTGTGCATGGTGGCACATGGACCTGCATATGGGAACAATGTACCCATACCACTGCTGCTGCTGTGGCTGGTGGGGACACACACGCCTGCAGGTGTGCATGTACATGCAATGCCATGACACATGCGCTGCATGTTGCACCCTCACAGCCCCGGGGGTGTTTGCACACACATGGGTGTGCAGTGCACATCCATGGCCCGTCTCCCATCTGTGTCTGCACTGAGGAAACTGAGGCAGAGAATTTTGTGGGGAGGTACCCGGCCCCCTGACACTTTGGTACCATCCTTTTTGGCTCTGGTGCAGTGGGCTGGAGGAGAGCAGGGTGCCAAAGCAGGGGGGACTGCCGGGCCTCTGCTTAATCTCATTAGTCTTGGCATGAAAAGGTGGATTTACAGGGGCTCACATCTTCATCTGGCAGCGGGTGGGTGGGCAGGGTTGGCGTGCTGCCAAGGGTTTCCCCCCTCTAAACCAGTCAACTGGGGGTTTGGGAGGAGCACTGGCTGCCTGCAGCTGTGCCAAGACCCCTCCCTGTCCTCAACCTCCATGCTTGAACACACACGCATGCTTGCACAGGTTGGATCCATCCTGCACTCAGTCACACTCATGGCATCAGCTTCCCCTTGCTGTGGGTTGTGCCAGACAGGGTGGGCACAGCTGCTCATGCTCAGGGGGCTCTGTTCCCCCTTTACATCGCTCCAAGAGACACGTCAGCACACATGGCCTGGCATGTACCCCAAAACACAGCATGACGGTGAGACACCTCCAGCATGAGCACCATACTGGCAGCACTCACACATACCCGGGTGTGCACGTAGGTTTTTGTGCAGATATCTGTGTACTCACACACACACATGCAAATACATGCATGTATTATCTACATGTATCTATGCACATTCACATGTGCTCACGTGCAGATGAGTTTGCACACACATATGTGCATTCAAGCATCTTCACCTCCTGTGTGTGCAGACATACATAATTGTGCCACACACACATGCTCACAGAGATGCTTGTACACGGGACACATGGAGATCTACTGACATGCAGGGAAGCATGAGTGTGCATCCATCTGTGCACGCACACACACATATCTGCACACACACGTATGTGCTCACATGCATTCACACACCTGTGTTCGTCCACACACACACACTGCACACACAGACACAAACAGCATGGACACACACGTGCACACACATACATCTGTGCACACAGTCTGTGCGTGCACACACATGGTATGTGCGTACACACTTCTGTGTGCACATACACACGCTTCTATGTACACAAATGTATGTGAGCACACACGTATGTGCGTGCGTGCGCACACACATTACACATAGGCACGCACCGCCAGGGGGCAGCAGAGACTATTCNCCCCTGCCCTGTACCCCCCATCCTCTAGCCCATACCCTGCAATGCAGCTGCAGAGGACATAGCCACAGGTGAAGGGGTGTGGGGGACATGGGTGGAGGATGAGCCGCTGCCCAGGGGAAACAGGGAAACAGGCAGGCCAGAGTTGAGTGTCTGTGTCTTGGTGCCACCTCGTTCCCACTGATGAAGTCCCGTGTTCCCCCAAGCCCCAGGACCTGGAGGCCCCTGCAGCACACACCTTCAAGATGACGAGCTTCAAGAAGGTGAAGGCATGTGGGATCTGCCGGCAGGCCATCACGCGCCAGGGCAGCACCTGCAGAGGTGAGCTGGGGCGTGGGCACATATGTGCATGGGGACATGCCAGGGAGGTCAGGACATCGGGGATGTGTGTGTCTGCCTGCATGTATGAGGATCTGAATGTGGGAACCTGTGCCAATCTGTGCACGCACATGTGTGCCTGTGTGTTAGAGGGAGAGCTTGAGCTGTGAGAGAGTATGTTTGGTGCTTTTGTGGGTGGGAAAGTGGCTGGGAGGCAAGGGTGGCCCATGGAGACACTGAGGTGTTGCACATGTACCTGGCTGTGTGTCAGCTTCATGCATGTGCAGTGAGTGTGCAGCAGCCACCGTATATGTGCATATGGGTGCAGGTCAGTGCACATGTGGGTGTCACCCCCTGAGCTGTTCTTGCTGCCCGTGGCACCCAGTGGGTCACAGGTGGAGCCGCGAGCCCTTGCACGTGTACGGTGTCGCTGAGCCCCGTGTGAGGGGTGGACAGAGGAAATGGGAACAATGATGTTTCCTGTGCTGCAGGAAACAGGCCCAAGGGGAACAGGGACTGGGGTGCGGCCGTGGCCTGGGCCATGCTGCGTGGGGACCCTTGTGTCCCCTGGGGATGGGACGTGTATCTTTGCAGGGCTACCCAGGCAGTGTAGTGGTGCCCTGTATAACTGCTAGTCCCCGGCAGTGGCAAACATGCCTGCACTGTTCATGAGCATGTGCCCTCCATGGGGGGAATGGATGAAAGTGTGCAACAGCAGTGCACGGGAAGGAGGGAGGGAGCACAGGCAATGGCAGCACCCCTGTGGTGCTCTCAGCCATGCTGGTGTCCATGTGAGGCCCCATGAGACCTGTTTGTGCATGGTGCCCCCTCATGCTGTTCACCCTGGGCGCTGGGGCTTGCATGTGTGCACACTCACTGGCACATTGTCACTTTGTGTGCCCCAGAGCCACATTTTGTGTGCCTGCTGCTGTGTCACCTGCCTGCTGGTGCCACCCGGAATGTGTGCGCACCGGTGTGAGGTGTGGGTGTCCCTGCATGCGTGTGCACGTCCTGTTAGCCAGTGCCCAGTGCCAAGGTGCTCTGTGCCCTGCAGTGCTGGGTGCCCGCCTTCCTGCCCTGCATGTGGGGTGCCTGCAGACTGCCCCCTGGCACTGCTCCCCCTCCTGCCTCCAATAACCCTCTCTCCCCTCTCTCTCCCACAGGCTGCAAGCTCTCATGCCACACCAAGTGCCAAGCCAAGGTAAGGCCAGTGCCCTGAGGTTCCCAACCCTGCCTGGCAGTGCCAGGGACTCAGAGGGAGGGTGCCGTGGTCCATGCCAGCTGACCCCACTGGATGGGCATCCAGACGGGCTGGTGGCTCTGGGCTGGTCATGGTGGCACTGGTGTTACCACTGGGTGAGGCTGACAGTGCCATCCTGCTGCCTGCTCACTGGCAGCATGTGCCTGTCTGTGTAAGAGGCTGGGTTTTAGGGTGCAGCCCTTCTCAGAGCGCACCAGCAGGTATCCGTGCCCCAGTGCCTGGAGTGGGGTGCCCTTTGTCAGGATGAGTGCTGCTGCACGTGGGTGCCATGCGCCGCAGCCAGGCGCTGCCAGCTGCATGCACACAGGCTGAGCATCTCTGCCTATGCCCAGGCGGGGGCGGATCTTGCTGGCGGGAGACAGTGGAACTGAGGATGCCCAGTGGTGCCTGTGTATCCAGCTGCTGCACTGGCAGAGAGGAGCCCTACAGCAACCCAGGTTCTCCAAGGAGCTGTAGGTGGGCATGGTGCCCATCACTGTGCTGCCGGGGCAGGGGAGGCTTCGTGTTCTTAATCCCTGGGGAGGCATGTATGCCAGCTATCTCTGGGGCTGGCATCCTGCGCGGGAAGAGGCTGGCATGCCCCGGGCAGACAGCGTAGGCTGGGACATGCCTGTTCCCGTGCCCATTGCCTGTGCCCAGCTGGGCAGGGAGGGAGAGGAAAGGGGGGTGCTGTGCCAGGTGCTGGGCACAAGTTGGGCTTTGCAGGGTGCCATGGTATGGGTGGCGGTGCAAGGGCAGGCGCTGGCAGCAGCCCTGGCACCGAGCCCCAGCTGGGCTTTTGGGGGAAGTGGGGGCTGTGGGGTACCCTGGGGCTTGAGTGGGCTGGATGAGGGTGGCTGGGAGGCTTGGTGGAGCTGTGCCAGCCTCAGGACCCTGTGTCAACTCTGGGCCACCCCAGGGCCCTGTGTCACCCCGGGCAGCCTGTGCCAAAGATGCCAGGAAGGCTGAGGCCAGAGAAGGCCTTGCTGGGTGCTGTGGGGAGAGCTGGGAGGGGTGTGCAGTGAGGGGATGCCCTTGGTACGGCAGACGGTGGCAAGGAGCATCTGCCAGTGGCTTCCAGGCAGGAGGGAGTGTCAGGAAGTGTGTGTGTCTGGGTGTGAACCCTGTGGGGATTCTCTGATGTCTGATAGGGGTTGTACACCAGGAGCAGGTTCATACCAGGCTCCCAGCATCTGGACAGACTGTGCGCAGGGGCAGCCCATGGCTCGCTCTTGCAGCCGGCTGCATTTCATTAGCCTCCATCACCCTTCCCACGCTCGCTGGAAGCTGGAGCCTCTCGGTGGGGCCAGCTAGCCGAGGGGTTTGCTGCTGGGGGAGAGCGTGCATGGGGCCAGGGCCAGGGGCCTTCCGCAGAGCTCCTTTGGGCCAGCGCCCAGGGAGGGGCTCCTCCGGTCGGGCAAATGGCCAGCTGACTCACACGCCTCCTTGTTGTTGTAGGGTCTCCGGGGAGGGTGCATATGGGGAGGGGGCTTGGCATGAAGGAAAAATGGCCTCTTGTATACCTGAAGTCCCTCATGTTTAACCCCTGCACCTCCAGGATACTTTTGAGAGGGAAGATAGACTCATCCCCAAAGTTCTGGCAGCTGCACCCTGCAATGCTTCCTCTTCCTGCCCTGGATATGCTGCCAAGGTCCTGGTGTCCCCTGGCTCTGGTGTCTCCTGGCCCTGGAGTCTGCCCTACCATGCTATTGGCAGTATCTACTGTTTGGTTCCCATATTTGCCTCCCTGCACTTGCTCCACCTCTTTGTTCTGTTCCCTAGCATGGCCAGCTCCCAGCCAGCTGGGGGAAAGCCCCCACTTAAAACCTCAAATGGACCAGGTATAGGGGAGGGGGGACAGATGGGGGTGTGGGTGGGGTGTAAACAGTTGTACTGCTGGTAATCAGTGTGGGGTGCCAGAGGGTACCATGGGTGTGATTGGGATAAGGGGAGAGGGGCATTGGAGTGTATGTGGAGGACACCTGGGAGCTTTTGGGGGGCTGGTGAGTGCCCCTTCCATGAGAAGGCAGTGAGCAGGCAGAGCTGTAGCAGGGAGGGCAGGACTTGTGCCCTGGCAGTGACCTGCATCCCTCAAGTTTCCATCCTGCCTGAAAGACAGTGGGGGAATAGCGGTGAAACCCACTGCCCTGTGCTGGCAGTGATGCTGGTGGGATGGCTGGTGCCCGTGGGTGGCTGTGGAGGGGCAGCTGCACACTCATCAGCTGGGAAGCACAACACTGTTCCCATGCCCATGTAAGGCCCTTCTTGCGCCCTGTGCCTCTGCTCAGGGATTTTTCCTTGCTTAGCAAACCTCCCTCCCTCTCTCCAAGAGGGATGGTTGGATGGATGGACACTGGTATGTATGTGACACACACAGCCTGTCCCCTCCCTCCTTCCCTACACCAAAACTGCCTGCCCAAAGCTGCGGGAGTGTATCTTCCTTTGAAAAGTGGAGAAACTGAGTCACAGAGCCATGCCTGCGGACAGCAGGAGGCAAGGAACGTGGTGTGGAGTGCAGTACTTCTGTGCCTGCGTTCAGGCATGGGTGAGCCTGTGCCATGGGTGGCATGTGCCAGCAGTGGCACAGCCAGGATCTGGTGGTGACACTGCTATCCTGACTGAGGATGCTCCGAGCATTACAGCCATGCAGGCATGTCCCAAATCAAGGGATATCCTAGGAGCGTCCCCGTCCCTTGGGATGCCTTCAGCCTCACTGTGGCTGGATTTTGCCATGATGCTGGTTGGAGAGGCTGAGAAAAGATGGGGGACTGTGCTGCGTCCTGTAGTGGGAGCTGGCCCCATGATGGATGGTTTGGCTGGGGGACAGGGAATGCTGTGGTGTTTGGCTGCCGAATCGACTGGCAATGGCTGGTGCTTGGTTCTGGGAAATGGCGCCTATGCCAGCCCCTGGGCCTGGCAAGGCTCCAGCCTGCCCTGCTTGCCCCTGCCACAAAGGGGCCCAGCAGTGCTGGGGGAGTGGAGGTGCTGGGGTGTGCCAAGAGGGGAAACTGAGGCACATCAAATAGCATGGGGCCAAGGGGTCTAGGGGTTGTCCACCCAGTGTCTCTTCCTGGGGAACTGAAAGTGTGCATTGGAGCCATGCCAGGCTGCTGGGCCACGTGTGTGTGTGACCGTGTGTGCTCACAGATGCATGCACGAGTGCATGAGCTGCAGAGAAACCCACGTGTGTGCAAGAACATCCATCTGTGTGTGTGAGCACGCTCGCACACAGGCGGGTGGTCACATGCACGTGCTCCCAGTTCACTGCCATCCATCCCTGCTGGCCTCATGCCAGGCCTGGGTTGTTTTTCAAGTGCCCCCTGCGATGGGACTCTGAGGGGGCAGGTTTGTCCATCATTAAACCGGGGTCTGGAGCAGGGCCAGGGCCGGGCAGTGAGGCATGTCCCGGCCAGAGCAATCGCTCCCAGTGCCCGTGGCGTTGACAGGCCCTTGGAAAGCTGTAGGACCCATGGCACGGTGTGGTGCTGGTGGTGAGGGGATGTGCCACCCCTCAGCTGGTGCTGGGGATACCCCCTGCTTGTAAAGCAGGTCGGAACTAGGAAGGGAAACTGAGGCAAGGAGTGGTTGGACACTTCTGGGAAGGTGTGACTTCTGGTGATCGGCACCCTTCAGCCGTGCCATCGCCAGGGGCCCAGGCAGTGTTGGGGGGTATGGTCAGTCTGCGGATTGCAGGTTCCTGGTCGCTGTGTCAGGAACAGGGGCTGCAAGGAGGGGACATCCATGTCCCAGCTGCGTTTGGTTCTTGCTGTGGGACTTGTGGCTGTCCGGTCCCTGCTCCTTGCTCCCTGCCCCAGCCACTCTGCTTCTTCCCCGTGCTATCAGGGGATGACGTACTGGTCACACGGGAGCTGCCCGTCAGGTCCCTGTCCCCAATGCCCCCGTCCAAATGCACCCCCCCCAGTGCTTTGGCACAGGTAGTTAGCAACACCCCATGTCTCCACAACAGAGTGGGCGGGGCGGGGGTGGAAAGGAATAACGCAGGAATATGTCCTTGACCCCGGCATGGGCCCAGCTGGGGTGGAGGGATGGGGGCTGTGGGGCTCAGCCCTGCTCCGGTGCTGTGCCAGGTCGTATTTGTGCAGCAGGTCCTGGAGGGGGTTTTGTTTTTTTTTCCTTGCCTCTTTCCTTTTTCCCCTTCTTTACGTCACTGCCCAAATATTCAGCCTTTCAGCTCCAGTGGGGGGCCGGCTCAGCTGCTTGGAGGGCTGGGGCCCTTCTCTGCACCCTCGGGGTGCTGCACAGAGAGGACGGGCAGGGAAGAGGGGATGCTGAGATTGCCCATACTCACTGCACTGGTGAGCACTGGCCAGGACTAGCCTGGGAAGCATCAGATGAGGCAGCGGGGACCACCAGCCCCCCTCTTTAATAGCTCCCAGGGCTGCATCCATCTTTCCAGAGCCCTGTCATGCTGGGAAGCAGGGTCCAGGCCTGCCTCATTTCCCACTGATTTTCTCCCTTCCCAGACCAGATGAGTTTGCATCCCTCATGGCCACTCCTCCTGAGACCTGCCCTGGAAAGGGTGCTGGGTTCCTGGGGACTCCCAGGACCCTCCAAGAGGTGGCAGTGATCCCAAAACAACTGAAAGTTCTGGCTCAAGAGGAGCTCTACAGACCCTGCACTGGGGCTTATCTGCTGTGTGCTTTAATCTCTGGAGATGACCCACACCTGGATGCCTGGTCCCCAGGTCTCCTTTCTTCCACTGACATCTGGGGTAATGATGCTCAAGGGTGTTTGTTTTGGGTCACAGAGGAGCTGTTTCGTGTGTGTGTGTGTGTGTGTGTGTGTGTGTTTGTCTGGGGGGCTGGGAGTCACTGGAGCCACTTTGCAGACTGCTGGACTTGCTCCCACTGGCACTTTGACTCAATGGCTCCAAGAGATACTTTGGCAGCTGTAGTTCGAGGATGTTTTCAGGACTTCTCTGGCTGTGTCCTGTGAAAGGGACACGTCATGTCCCCAGGGGACAGTTCCTGTCACTGCCCCGGGACGTGCTATCAGTGCCCTTCGTTCACCCACTCACTTCCATCCCATTCAGTTGCTGATACTTTCCCATCTGGCCCCAGTTCTTCCTCTGCTGATGTTTCCCAGGGCCTAGGAGCCATCCTGTGGCCTCCTCTTGAGGAGTTTGAGCTCTGGGTCCTGTGCAGGGGTCTGTGCTGGAGCTGGGCTGGGGTCCCTACTGTGCTCTGCTGGTGCAGGATGTTCATTGCCGCTCCATCCTTGTTGCAGCACTACCATCTTTTTGGGATGCCTGGTTTTTGTGGGCTGTGGTGATGGTGGGACTTGTTTAGGGATGTCAATGGATCCTGGTCATGGGGTTTTTTCCCTAGAGTGGTGGCTGTTGGGATCTGACCCTGTGCTCTTGGGTGCTGGGGAGGGCAGAAGGGCTGACTGGTGCTTGCTTGGGAGGGGTGTGAGGAGATGCCCTCCAGAGATGTTTGGCTCTGGCGCTTTGTCCTTGGCAACAGGAAGGGTCCACAGTCCCGTCCCATGGCACTGTTGGGTTGCTGTGGAAACTGAGGCATGGAGGGACTGGAAAAGATCTTGAACTGGAATGTACTCACAGGGGTGGTGTCCCTTATGGGGACTTGGAAGTGGGCCATGGGAGAACCCCTTACCACAGACCCCTCCTTGGTGACTTTTGAAGGAGTGGTGAGGTAGGAGGGGTGCTGGGGTCCTGCACCGCTCCAGCAGAGCCAGTTCCAGCCTTTTGGCTGAGCCCACGGCTTCAGGACGGAAATGCAAACAGGAACGGGGAGGCGTTGGGTGAGAAAATGTCAACAGCACTGGCCTGGGTGCCTGGCTCGCTGCCTCCCTGGCCACCTCGCCACTCTCTGGGCTGCTACTGGTGGGCTTCCCCTCTTGTCTGTGGGGTGTCCTGGCACTGAGCACTTACTTGTATAGCAGGGCTGGGGCTGGGTTGCCCCAGGGGCAGCAAGGGAGACCAGGGCTCCATCCATGGACATGCAGCCCCCCGAGGAGGAGGAGAAGGAAGGAGGAGGAAGGGAGACAGGAGGAAGGCCAGGGGGATGCTGGGCACGCTCCAGGTTTGGGACAGGCAAGCTGGGACTGGCATGACTTTACGTGCTGAGGGACAGACGGGGCTTTTCCAGCATTTTGACTCTGATTTTTAATTGAGAGGTGGGTTGATAAATCTTCATATCCTCCCCAACACTGGGGGTGTGGGACACCCAAGGACCACTGGCTGGGCACTTGGTCCCGCATATGGCGAGGGGCACCAAGTTGTGCCAGGGGGTGCCAGGCAGGCCCCAAGCAGGGCCCCACACTCCGGTCCGTGCCACCCCCCCGCCAAGGGCACAGGGACGCCGGTGGCGTCACGCGGGGCGATAAGGCCCCGACCCCGCTGCACCCCGCCGCCCGCCGCGGCCCCTCGGCTCCGGGGGCGAGCAGCTTGGAAGGGGGAGCTGGCGGAGGTGTGGGGGGGGGTAATTTTTTTTTTAGTGGGGGGG
>VWZS01006282.1:2719912-2772202 GCA_013397075.1 Rhabdornis inornatus | reverse complement strand
GCTTGAAAGAGGGCGATGCGGTGCTCGCAGGGAGGAGGACTTGGGCAGGGGGTGAGGGCCGGTTTGCTGCCGGCAGGGACCTGTGAGCGGCTCCGGGGGCCGTGCCCCCCGTGCCCCTCCCCGTGCTAGGGCCGGTGATTCTCAGGGTGCCCCGGAGGGGGACACTCAGGCGCTGGGGTTTGCGTCTCCCTCCCCGTTCCCGAAGTGCGTAGGGACACGTCCCCGTGGAGCGAGGAGTGCGCGGGAAAGCGGGGTCCGCCCCCGGCACCCCGCTCCCGCTCCGCAGCCGGGAGGGCGATGCCGGGCGCCTGTCACCCCCGCGGGGAGGACGCAGTGGGGGGCTGCTCCTCGGCCGGGACACCCCGGCAGCGCACGGGTTAACCCCCTCCTCGGCGGGACCGTCAATGGTTAAACTGCGGGTTAATGAGTGGCGAGGCAGCCCCAGCGGGTGCCAGCCCCCCCCGCCGCCCCCCGGGCAGGGATCCCCGGCCCCTCGGCGCCGCCGGGCCCGCAGAGGGTTAACTCCGTCAGGGCAGGTCCCAGCGCAGATGTTTTTGGGCTGTGCTTCTGGGAGAGGAAACGACCGAGCGAGGGAGGCATCAGCCCGCTTGAGTTTAAGGGGAAAACAAGGAAAAAAAGAGAAGTGCTCCGTTCCCGGGCGCCTGAGCGCGCTCGGCGCTGGCGTCAGCCCTGGTGCGAGAGCGGTGACCCCAGTGCGTGTGCCGGGGGACAGCTGGCAGGGACAGTGGGGTGACAGTGGCTGCGCCCCCTGGGTGCTCATGGCACTCGAGTCTGGGCGTTCTGGGGGGCAACCAAGCAGGCACATCTTGTCCCTACAGCGTGATGGCACTGGGAAGATGTGTGTCCTGTCCGGAGTCTGAAGCCACCCCCAGGAAAGTGTATCAGTAGAAAACGAGTCTCCAGCTCTCATGCGCTCAAACGAAGCCTCTTCTTAGTGATCCTGCTGTCCCCGGGCAAGGTCCTGGGCCGTGGAGCTGTGCTCCCCCACATGCCCTTTTGGGGTCCCGAGCTGGGGGACCCATTTGCTCCTGCCTTTGGCCACCCTCTTTCTTGCTTTGCCACTATCTGGTCCCTGGCTTTCTGCAGTCTATCTCCCAGGTATCTGGTCACAGTGCCAGCAGACCCTGATCAGCATTGGAACTTCCCTGGTGGGTTTGGGACACAAGAGAGAAGTCCGACAGCACAGCTCCTGGGTAGGGGGGAATATCTTTGTCTCCACTTCTCCCTCCTATTCCCTCATCTCCTCAAAACTACAGATGGGGGGGACACCAGTTTTGGAGGTGCTGCTCAGCATTTCAGTTTCACTGTAGTGTTTTCAGCTCTGTCCTGCAGGGTGAGGACACAGCACTGATTCTAGTCTCCATCTGCCTTGGGCCTTTCCCTCACAAGTAGAGCCCCTGGGCTCAGTACTGGGGGGCTAAGACCCCTCGGGGCAGCCAGGGCTTATTTTGGCACCTTACACCCCAGATGCCCCTGATGCTGGGAGGCAGCCCAAAGCGTGCAGCGGGGTATGAGTGCACGGAAAAGGGTTTGCCCGATGCTCTGCCAGAGTGGATCTGTGGGAAGGATCCCGCACTGGGCTCACGGTGGGGCACAGGCTGCTGACAGGCTGGTGTGCTGACCAGTGCCGCAGGAGTGCCCGTGCTCCAGCCAGTGCCATGCCAGAATCCATTTGTTGATCAGTGCCATGTGAGAATCTGTGTGCTAGCCAATCCTGTGTGGAAATCACTGCTCTGACCAATCCTGCAGGAGAGTCAGTGCTCTGACCAATTGCCTGTCAGAATCCATGGATTGACCAGTCCTATGGGACAATCTGGGGAGTGATTAATCCCATCTAAGAATCCATGTGCTGGCCAATCCTGTGTGAGAATCCATGCATTTGCTAATCTCAGGTGAGAATTCACGCACAGACCAACCCTAGATGAGAACCCAGTTGCTGTCTAGTCTCATGTAAGAATTCATGCACTGACCAGTCCAAATGTCAGAACTAGTTCATGGACCAGTCCTGGTGAAACCCCCTGCAGCAGAGTCTGTCCCAGCTAGTCCTGGTGTGACTCTGTTCCCAGCCTGTCCCTGCAGAAGCTGCTCCCTGGCCAATCCTGGTATCTGGTTTAGTCTGCGGAGTTGCTGAGGGAGTGGGGGGATTCTGGTACTTTTCCTTGGGGAAGGCTGGTGCAGAGAGGGGCAGTGACCCCAAACTCCCCCCTAGGCTGGTTGTGGGGTCCCCATGGGACCGGGCTGGAGGGTGTCCCCTCAGTGGCATGGCAGCACATGTGTGCTGGTGGTGGCAGGGCAGAGCAGGGCAGGGCTGGGGCTGTGGGGCCAGAGCCAGGCAGGCGCGTGCTGGCCCCTGGGGCTGGATCCAGACCTGCTGCCTCCAGATGTTGCCTTTTTAGGCACTGGAGCACAGCATATCCCTGCCTGTGGCCGGCCCTGTGCCGAGACAGCGCCTGCAAGCAAAGCCCTGTCCTGATTATGTGAAGGCATCTCTGTCCCACTCCTGACGCCCAAAAACACCCTTCTCCCCCCAAACCGGGCTAGGGATGCTACCTCCTCTCCCTTCCCCTCATCTGCACTTGGCAGCACTGAGGCTAATTGCTGAAACCGCCCCGGAGCCGGGACCTGCCCTTATTTGGGTTGAAACCAGGGCTATTTTGGTGCAGCTGCCTCCATTGCAACCCCTTGAAGGTTCTCTGTACATTCTTTTTCCTGTCCTGTCCCATATCCCTGTGCCAGGGCTGCTGGCCAGGCCAGCCATGAGCTGCTGGGGGCCATCACTCTCGCAGTGCACTGTGTGTCTCAGGACGTCCCAGGTGCAGTCTCTCCCACGGCCACTGTGGGGTGGAATGGCTGGTGTCCCCTGTGGCATTTCATCCCTGAATTGCAGGGCTGTGTGTACTGGGTAACCTCTGTCCTGGTCCTGCTGCCGCCTTCCTGGCGGGGATGGGCCACAGGGCGGCTCCTCCTCAACATACCAAGGGAGAGACAGAGGAGATAGCGTTTGTCCCAGCTTGGGGGACATCCCTGAATGGCTCTTTGCCCTGTGGTGCCCCCCTTGCTGCCTCCAGCATCTCCTGGGCAATGCAGGGGCCGGGTAGATTTGATGGCCTCTGCCCTGGCATGGGTGCTGTCCAGGCATCCAGGCATGGAAGGGATGGCACAGTGACAGTCCCTGACCCAGCTGCAGGGGGGGCTGGGGATGCTTGGAGGGAAGCCTGGGAGCAGTGAGACCTCCATGCCCCAGCATCAGCCCAGTCTGACTCACCCTGAGCCGCTGGCCAAGCCGCTCCCCTGCCCTTCGGTGCATCTGCCAGTTACCCCCACCCGCTGGAAGAAGTCCCAAAAGCAGCACCCGTGGACACTGGTGGGGGCAGTGAGGGGCTGTGTAGTGCGCGGGGTGCTGCCCCCTCCCTGGGACCCCTGTGCCAGAGGTCTGGGGTTCTGTGTGGCTGCCCTGTGCCTCACACACCGGGGCTGTGCTGGGCAGGGTGGAGCTGGAGTGGGGGGGGAACGGGTGTGCATGGAAACATGCTGTCCTCCCGCCGGGGGCATGTTGCATAAACAGGAGTTTTGCCAGAGCTGCAAAAAATGTGAGGGCAGGAGTGGCCAGCACGTGGTATGGGCAGAGGGTCCCTGACCCCTGTGCAGGGCAGGGCAGTGATCAGAGCAAAGACACCGTAGTTCCTTATGCCTGGCAGGGGAGAAGGATGCTGCAGCTGGAATAGAGGGAAAAACCTTCCCCAACATCCCCAGTTTAGTGGTCTCAACCTGTCCCCTAAAAGTGTCTTCTGTCGTGAGGTGCCTGATGGCAGCTCACACTTTGCCCCACACTGTGTCTAAGAGAGGGCTTGGCAGGGCTTGGTGGCTGTGGCTGGGCTGGAGGGACTGGTGAGTAGGGGAAGGGCTCTGGGAATGGCTGGGGAAGTTGTTGTGGCCCGTGGCTGTCCCTGGGATCCCCTTTGCTTGAGGCAGGGTCTCGGGGTGAGCAGAGAGTCATGGGGTGCATGGGGAAGTGATTTTCAGCCCAGCTGGGATGTAGGTGACACAAAGCTGAGATGAGCTTGCTTAGGAGGAAGTGGTCCCTCATAGGTGATGTGAGACCCCATGAGGTGGGATCACATGGGCTGAGCTGGCATTTATGCTGCCCAAGCATTGTCCTGTGGGGCCAGTGTGGCCACTGATTCACATTCCTCTTTGACAACTGCATTTCCAGACCACAGGGTGGCTTGGGCAGGGGAACCACTTCCAGGGCTGGAGGGAGTAGGGTGCCTTGATTCCCTCTCTTGGGGTCCACAATCTTTCTGAACAGTGGGACCATGAAGCTGATTTGTTTTGGGAGGGTCCAGGATGTCAGTGTCCCTTTTAACAGTGTGTCTCCAGCTCCAACCACACCAGCTGGGCTGGCTTGCCAGGATCTCAGTCCCTGGCCATGGGAAGCATCTCTGGTGTGAGGGCGTCTGTGTGAGGGCTGGGGTGGCTAGTGTTGCATCTGCTCCTGGCATAGTAAGGGTCAGCACCAGCCCGGATATCGTCCGGCTCCGGAATGTTTATCGGAGCTCCTGGGGAAGGGAAAAACAAAAACCGCCACCCAAAGGAAGGGATATGCGTCAGAGATGGGCCTGGATCACCCACCGGCAGCTGAACGGGCCATGCCGTGGGCTGTGGGCCAGTGCTTGCCCGGCTCCAGCAGCCCAGCTGGGGAGGCCCCAGCGTGCCCAGTGCTGCATTGATCCAGCCCGTTCCTGAATCGCAGTGCCCCCTCCACGGAGGTTTGTTTTCCCCCAGCCCTGCTGGCGTCTTTCGGGTTGGGGCTACAACCCATGGGGATGCTCTGCTGGAGCAGGACCTGGCAGTGGTCCTGGGCACTTCCATGGGTGCAAGAATTGTTTTACTGAGGGAGGAGGAGGGAGAGGAAGGAGGTGCTGAGGGAGGGAGGTGTGAGCAGCGGTTGCAGCATGGAGAAGGCTCTGAAGTGTCTCATCCCTGGATAGGAGGTGGATGTCTGCATTCCTCCAGCCTCGCTCAGTTCTTGTGAAATGGTGCTGAAGTCCTGTCAGGATCTGTGGTGCAGAGGTCAGCCCCTGAGCTGCAGTGGAGGGGTTAGGTGGAAGATGGATCTCATGAGCTACTCTGCATTATGGCAGTGTGGCCAGGGACTGTCAGGGGTTTGCCGCCAGGTGTTTATTTCTGGGCTTGGACGTGTCAAGGGTGTCGAGTTTCTCTAGGTATAGTGACAGCTGGTGATGAGCGAGCGAGCCCATCATCGCTTTCCAGTGGAAGGCTGCAGGGTGTGCCCAACCCTTTATGAGACATCAGAGACTCCTATCACTCGTGGCCATGGGGCCTCGTTTGCTGGGGAACTGATTTTTCTNCGCCTCGTTCCTCGCATTCCTGGGCAGGGCTGCTGGGCGGCGGGGTCGGCGGCGGGGGCCAGCCGGCAGGAATGCAAACACCGGTGAGGGGGAGAAGAAAGGCCGCTGTGTCTGCCACCGCAAAGTGAAGCCTGGACCAGGGCTGTGCGGGTGCCCCTGCCTTTCCCACCCCTCCCTGCACGGAGGGATGCAGGAATCCCTGAGGACAGAGATGGTGGCTGTTCTGGGGGTCGCTGCAGTCCTGTATGGAGTGATACTCTCACCGGTCCCGTGGGGCAGGAGGGGTGCTCTGCACCTCTAGGTCAGGAACTGGACTTTCCTAGGGAGGGGTCCATTGTCTGGGGCAGGGTCTTCCTTCTTATCCTCGAACTGGGGGCATGTTTGAGCCAAACTGAGAGAGGGAAACAGCTTTGCATTCCTGCAGTCCCTGTAAAACTGCCTTTCTGGGATGCAAGAGTGCCATACAGCCTGAGTTGCTGTCTCCTGTGGATGGGAAGAATGATGTCGAGTGAGCACAAGCCCATATTAGACATAAGAGAATCCTTAAGGGCAGGGAAATACGACCACAGGCACCGCAGTTGTTTTCCAGCCAGAGGTACATTTGTAACCTGCAAACTTCCTCATGCCGACAGCAGAGGAGCACTGGGCATGGACCCTACCTGGCTGTGGGACCAATGTGTCCCGTTGTGGGGGAGCTGTGCAATTCCCCCCATCTCTGGCCCTGGGGCTGGGCGGGGGTCAGGGGCGCTTGTTGAGCATCCCCAGGGCAAGAGCACGGCAGTGTGCGGGGCACGGTGCAGGGTACGGCACAGCCCTCGTCGGCTCCATCCGCAGCAGCGGCTCGCTGCCGGAGAACATTCCAGGGAGGCTGGCGCGGGGCCAGCGCCGCGGGGCAGGGAAAAGGGCCTTTTATGGAAGCGTTTCTGCATTAGAATAAAATCATAATAATAATGCACAGGGGAAGGGAGCGGGAGGAGGAGGAACCCCTGAAGAAAACAGTGAGACAGGATGGGAAAAGGCTGGCAGCTGGGAAGGGGAGCAGACACTGGCCATCGTGCTCTGGGGACCAGGATGGGATGAGATATGAGTGCTCCAAGTGGGGTGCTTTGGGCAAATCCTTCTTTGTATGTTCCGGGGCAGGAGAGGCAGAGTGGGGTGCAGTTGGTCCCCATGCTGCCATGGTAGGGGACCAGCCCCTGAGTGGTGTTTGTTATCTTGGCTCCATCCTGGGATGGGGCAGGGGATGGCTTACTGAGGGGTCACTGCTCCCGGTGGAATTTGTAGAGGACAAAATGCCCCAAATCACACCCTCCCACTACTTCTGGCATCTCTGGGCCAACACAGAGCTGGAGTGCCTGTGCCCACTGAGCCGGCACCGACGAGGCGCTGCCTCTCCCACCCTGGCATGCTGCTGCTTCCCGACGGACTGGGGTGCACGCAAAACCCAAGGTTAATTGTCAGTAATTGCCGCTGGTAATTAAGGTAACAATAGCCGGGCTGTTCAGCTGGCGGCTGCAGGAGCTCATGAGGCTGGGCTGGGGTTTGTTCCAGGAGCTGCTCTTGGCATCAGGCGCCCGCCCTGTGCTGTGCTGTGCTGTGCTCGCCATGCCCACCCGGGCTGGGGCTGTCCTGGCTCCCTGGGCAAGGACAAATGGCACAGCTGCCATGGCCCTGAGCCCTCTTCCACTCCCAGAAAGCCAGCCTTGACTTTGGGGTGCTGCCTATGCTCCTGCCTGGAGCATAGGCACCTTGCCTGGGTGGCAAGGCCATGGATGCCCCTGTCACTTGCTCGGGTGGTATTCCCTGTGGGGTGAGTGGGGGGTGAATGCTGCATTTCAGCCTCTTCCTGTGCCCTATGTTGGACAGGGTGTTCAGGGACTAATCCTGGCTCTCTTCTGCTTCCTTTCAGGCTGTGACTCCCTGCTCCCCCACTGTCAACTATGAGCTGGTAAGTGACACCTCCACCCGTGAGCCATGGGTGACAGCCAGGGCTCTGGGATGCCAGAGCATCCTGCTCCAGGTATGGGGCTTTCTCTGTCCCAGGGCTTCAGGATATGAATCTTCCATCCTCAAAACCATAGGGGTCCTGATCTGGAGATAAGGGCATCCCTATTTTGGTGCTGCGCCCTCCACCATTGCTGGCTGAAGGGCATCCCACAGCTGAGCAGCAAAAGTTGGAGCAGCCCAACCATCATGGGATTCCTGGAGCTGGAGCTTTCAGGGAAGAGTTTTTGCAGGGTTACTGAGAGGGACAGGCAGATAGGACGTGACCATCCAGGGCTCTGGGGTCCCCTGGCGCAGAGGGCCTTCCCTCCCTGGCCAGAGCTGGGGCGGTTTCTTGCACACCCGGAGATGGCTGTACCAGATGTGCCTTTGGCTCGGGGCGCCCAAGGCCGTGCATTTGCAGCTCTCATTATTGTCCCCCTCTACTATTGTCTGTCCTGGGGGCCTTTATAATCTGCTGGAACCAGGGCGACACAGGCTGTTCCCACCCTGTCCTCTCTGGACACCAGGAGAACAGCTGGATGCATCATCTCCGTTCACCCTATCCTGGGGAGGGCGGGTGTGGGGGTACTGGGCAGACAGCCGCAGTCCTTTGCCACACTGCTCCAGGCCATGACTGGGCTCCGGCGCTACCAGGGCACTGGGATGTCACCTGGAGCATGGCCATGCCCAGCGAGAGGTTTGGAAAGCAGGACATGATGGTGCCTACCAGGCAGCATCTTGCCATCAGAGCAGCTCCCTTGCCCCATCCCCAGCCTGGTGATGCCCGTGGCAGCAGGCAGAGCAGGCACGTGACAGCAGGGAGACTGGCATGGCCCGGGGCCGGTACGGCAGCCCTTCCTTTTTGCTCCAGACATGTGCCAAGGCTTGCTGGGGCAGGCACCAGGGAGAGGAGGCCCTGGCAGGGTTTCAGCTCAGGCTCGGCAGCCTGGCAGTGCCTCAATATCTGTGCCTCACACGGAGTCCTGGGCTGGGTAGCCCATAGCTGGGCAGGGGTCTCACCTGAAAAGTGGGTGTAGGACATGACCATCTGCAAGCTCCTGAGGGCAGCACAAGAGCCCAAATGAGGGAGGGCATGGGGTACGAGTGGAGCATGCTGCCTGCCCTGGGGCCCCATGGTGGTTATCTGCCCTGGGTTTAATCTCTGCCTGCACCCCGCACCCCTGCCAACCTCCTTGGGCACTTATCGACAGCAAAAATGTGTTGGCTTTGAGCTGGGACCGTTACTGTGGCTTTGGGAGGAAATTGAAAGGGGTTTGCCCTGTCTCATGGATGGAAATGTCTGCTCTGGCCCTGCTGCCAGGAGTAGAGCAGCCTGGTTTGGGGGGTGACCTCCATCCTCCTGGTCTCAAGACTCCCATTTGGGGACCCACCCAGCTGGGTCCTTTTGCTGTGCCACCTCCAGGCACCACAACCACCATTCCAGAGCTATCTGTCTCCTTTTCCTATATTTGGGGTCCAGACCAAGATCCAACTTCCCTCACCCTAGGAAGTTAATTCCTGTCCCCAGCCTCCTTTCAGAGCTCTCTCCAGTGGCACGTCACCAAGTTTTCCCCTGTTTTGAGTATCTCAGGCCCTGGCTCTGCTCGGTTCTTCACTGGTGGGATCAGGCTTATCTTGGGGAGCTGGTCCTGCTGGTGGCCAGTTGCCAGGCTGGGTGTGGGACTGCCCTGGGCTTGCCGTGTTGTTTACTGTAGGGTCTGACCATGGAGGATCCATCTGGAATCCTAGAGATGTGGAGGGCACCAGGTGCCCATAATGGAACAGGCTCAGGGTTCAGCCAAATGCTTCCCATTGGCAACAGTGGTCCAGTACCAGTGGTGGTGGCTGAGAGGCAGCATCCTTGGTACCTGAGTATCCCAGCTCTGCACTTGGGTTTTGGGGGATTCCCCCAAATTCAGGAAGAGCAGACATGTTGGCAAGCAGGGAAGGGAACGGAACCATGCTGCATTTCCTAGGAAGTACCAGAAATAGCCAGGGGGAACTTTTGACCCTGGCCGCACTCTCTGTGTGTGTTCCTCTCTCAATCTCTCCTCTCTCTCTTGCCTTTTTCTCACTCTCTCTGTGCTCCTGTCTGCAGCCATCCCTGGGGGAGAGCATCACCAAGCAGGTAGAAGTCCTGGTAAGTGCAGCCAGTCACGGAGGCTGATCACTGCCTCAAGACCTCCTGGGGGGGTCACTTGTACCTGTCCCATTACTGCAAGCACCCCCTGCAGCGAAAATCCCTCAGCCTGGAATGCTCCTGTAGTTTCCCAACATACCTGGGACCCTGAAGTCCTCTCTCCCTGCCAGCCAAGGTGATGGTGGCCATGCCAAAGGCTGAGTGAGATGCCCAGGGTTGGTGACAGAGGTGGTGGTGGAGCCCAGCATACTGGGGGCTGAGGCTTTTTCTGCAAAGCTGGCTTTCCTGTCTTGGAGCTGGGGATCTGTTATTTAATCTGTGGACATGAAATTGCTAAGACAATGTAGACAGATGCATTGCCAAAGTCAACGTGGACAGCTCCCCCCTGCCTGCAGCCGGCTTGCTGGCCTCCCTGTGTGTTGGGGCTGGGACCCAAGGGATGGAGGCATGATGGTTCCCATGAGGAAGTGGATGAAGGCCTTCCTCACCTGAGATCTGGCTTTGCCTAATCCCTCTGGTTGTCCAGGACATGTTTCCAACCCTGAGAAAAAGCATCCTCAGAAAAATCCATTCAGAAGCCTCCTTTGCTGCTTTGCTGTCTTTCAGGGAGGTTTCTTGGTGTTTCTGAAACTTTCTTGTGCCTTTCTTCACCTTTTCCAAGCAGAAGGGGCCTGTAGGTTTTGGGTGCTGCCAGGAGCTTGGGGACATGCCAAGCTAGCTTGGGCCTGGAAGACATATTCTTGATGGGGTTGGCAGAAGGATCTTCAACCCAACATGACTGGGACCAGCCTGTCCTGAGCTGGGCTGGACTGGGTTATACTGGCTTGGCTGGAGTCTGTCTCCACAGGGGATGTTTGCAAGGTCTCCCAGCCCAGCAGGCAGGAGTGTTTAATAACAGGAGTGCTTGCTCTATCAGCTGATTGCAGGCTGACTCTTCCTCGTGCAGGAGCTGGCGGCAGAGATGCAGTGTGGCTGCGGTTGGGAAGGGGGGAGCAGGGCAGAGCCCGGGGAGCGGGGCAGAGCTCAAGGGCTCTTGCTGGCACAGGGGACACTGGAGGGCCCTGGCTGTGGACACTCACTCCCCTGGGGCTGGAAGGTGCCAGGAGTGGACCTGGCATGGCGTGGAAGTGGGTTAGCAAGGGGCTCACTGCTATCCAGGTATGGGGACGGAGAGGGGCTCTGGTGTCCCCACCGTACTTGCCATCTTGTGCCTCAAGTTTACCCATGTGGGATCTGGGGGTGATTCCTTGTTTCCCCATGTCAGCTCTCTGTTGGGAAAGGCTGTGGTTTTGGGAAGCTGCTGCAGCTGGTTGGGGTGATATGGACTGATGGGGCTTCCCTGGCAGGTGAGTGTGGGTGTGGGACCCCAGAGATCTCCATTACAAATGTTTGGGGCACTGCACAAGCCATGGTGGGGATCCCATCCTGATTACTGTTGGGTGATTCAGGGACAAGCCTATATTCAGGTTCAGGCTTGTTCTGTGCAGCCTGGCTCTCCCAGGAAAGGTTTTACCTCTCTTTTTGTTGAATTTTAACTCCTTATTTGCCCTCAGCAATGCTGGAGGGTTTCCGGGGTGATCAGGAAATTTGTGACACCCTGAGGAAAAACTGGAGGGAATTGTCACTACTGTTCTTGCACCTCTGGGCGCTGAGGCAAAGCTGCTGCCTCCTGGAATGTCTTTGGCTGGGAGGGGTGATATTGTCCCCAGGCCCCTGGGCTTCTGAGCCTGGCTGTGCTCTGCAGGGCAACCTGACCTTGAGAGGGGCATGCAAGGCTGGTGGAGAGTGATGCTGGCTGTCCATGGGAGCAGCTCTGGGACTGTGCTGGGTGTGCAGAAGGTGGCGGGTGAAGGATTTCAGGGAAACCTCTCTCCCACCTCCTCCCATTCCCTTTAGTGTGCTAGCTGTGGGATGCTGCAGCTCTGAGGAGAGTAGCAGCAGTCTTGCAGCTCTGGGGACCAATGGGGCATCCTAGGAATCAGCTGCAGGATGCATCTCTCATTTCTGATCCTTCCAGGCGTGTTGCCTGCGTGAGATGAGTCTTTAAATGACTTCTGCTTATTAGCTGGAGATACTAAAACTAATGAGGTGCGAGTGTGATTTTCCTCAGTGGTTTTTTTTGGAAACCCTGCTTTGTTTTTCGGCTGAGGTCACAAAGTCACAGAACAAGCCGGCTGCAGATGAAATTTTCGAGGCCGGAGAACATGCATAAATAGAAGTTTCCTGCTCCAAGAGCTCAAACATTTCCTCCAGGCATTTGGCTCGGTGGAGCTGGGGCCAAAGCAAACTGTTGTGCCTGGCTGGCTCATCGATGCTGCTTGGGCAGTGAACGTGCCCCTGCTGTGGGCAGGACCAAAGCAGCTCTGTCCCAACAGGTGTGCCCGCAGCCTGACGGACACAAGAGAGACTTGTGACATGCCTGAGATTGTGTGTACCTGCTCAGCATCCTCCCAAAAGGTCCTCTGGGACCCTTTGGCAAGGCACCAGCCCCACAGTGCCCATGGCAGCTGGTCCCAGCAACAGTGGGGTTGTGGGAGTTGGGTTTTGCATGTGGGATGTGTCAAGCTGCTTGTGCCACTGGGATGCTTGGTGGGATTTGAAGACAGCGTTATTTTGGGGGTGTTAGGATGCTCGGTGCAGTGTGGTGGAGGTGGGATGCTTTGGCAGCACCATCACACCCAGGTCTAGCAAGACCCCTGTGCTGGCTGTGGCTGGGTCATAGCAATAACTTGCTTTTCCTCTCTGGTTCTTTAGGATGCCACAAAATCCCCCAGGAGTGGGCAGTCACGCTGCAAAACATCCAGGTACTTGCCGCAGTTTCCCCTTCTGATGACCATCTCTGCTCTCCTGAAGCTCCCTCCCATCAACACCTGCTTCTCCAGAGGTGCTTGCTATACCTGGGAGATGCTCCCAGTGAAGATGACACAGGAGTTATGACTCACCATCCCCAGCCTGGGTCCCCAAGGCACCCCAAGAGGACTGAGAGCAGGGAAAGGCTGCAGGCAGCTGTGTCCCCATGCGTCCCAGCCTATCTTTCAGGGTGGAGAAGGGTCCTCGTGTCCCCTCCTCATGCCATGTCTTGACAGTGGTCCCCTCCCTTGCCCAGGAGCATGAGCCTGACTGCAGCCATGGAGAGCAGCTGTGAGCTGGACCTGGTGTACATCACGGAGCGAATCATTGCTGTCTCCTACCCCAGCACGGCTGAGGAGCAGAGTTACTCCAGCAACCTCCGTGAAGTGGCCCACATGCTCAAGTCCAAGCATGGGAACAACTATGTGGTGAGGAGCACAGCCAGGTCCCTGTTAGGCTGGTGGAGGGGCTGGGGTGCTCAGCTGCTGGGGTGGGTGCTTGCAGGGGATGGATACTGCATCCTTGCTTGTCTCTGTCCAGGCTCTGTTGAGGGACAGTCTTTGCACTATGCTGGATAGATATTTTCTTCATTGAAGATTATCAGTCCTTTTCAGACCCCCTGGGAGTTTTTGGTTTTGTATTGCCCTGTGGCAGGGTGTTACTCAGGGTAATACGTCTGGGAAAGCCTCTCATAGCAGGATTTGGGAAGGCTTTGGGGTGAGGAAGAGGCAAGGTGGCAGCAAGGGAGGAAGATGTCCTCTCACTCTGTTTTTCATCTTCCCTAAAGCTTTTCAACCTCTCTGAGCGGAGACGTGATGTCAACAAACTTCATCCCAAGGTGGGTCACAGCTGTGAGAAGCAGTGGAGATCTCAGGGGCCTCAGGGCAGGCCTGTCTGCCGAACCAGCTCCCTGCTACAAGATGTTTAGGGGAGAAACAGCCACCTTTTCTATTCTATCCAGTTGGGAAAAACCCTGAGAAAAGCACTGATACTTCACACTGTGTTCGTGGTATTTCAGCTTGACTCCCATTGCCCTCCCAGCCCCCCATTCTCAGCCCAAAGCTGGCTGTTTTGAGTCTCCTGGAGACCTCCCTAAGGCATTGTCCTCATCCCTCTGATAATGGGGGAGCCCTCAGAAGCTGAGCCAAGTAAGCTGGGGTGAGGGGCCTGAGATCTGGGACCACGGGGGCCTCCCTGAGCCAGGGATCTGGGCAGTGGGGTGCATGGTTGGGGTTGGGAGGTTGCATGACAGAGCCACACAGTAATGCCTACCCTTTGTACGTGCCCTGGGCTTTGCCCACTGACAGGCTGGGAACTCTGCATGGGAGTGCCTGTGACCCCAGGCTGTTTGTTCCCCTGTTTAGGTGCTGGATTTTGGGTGGCCTGACATGCACACCCCTGCCCTGGAGAAGATCTGCAGCATTTGCAAAGCCATGGACACGTGGCTCAATGCAGCGGCACACAATGTGGTGGTGCTGCACAACAAGGTGGGCAGGACCCGTCACCGGGGCACAGCTGGGGGCACTGGGGGTCTGTGGGGCTGCAGGGATCAGGCTGAGCAGCCTCAGAAGCTGAGAGATGTGGAGAATGAGGTGGTTTGTGGTTTGGGGTGTGGGTAGGTGTCAGCACATATGTGTAGATTGGTGTGTGTCTAATAAGGGTTGGGGCATCTGTGGGCTGGCATATGCTTATGGGGATCAGTATGTGCCTCTGGGGGATGTCTGTGCTGGGTGCTCACAGGCCCCCCTGCCCCCATGACACCCCTTCTGCTGTGTGTCTGCAGGGGAACCGTGGCCGGCTGGGGGTGGTGGTGGCTGCCTACATGCACTACAGCAACATCTCAGCCAGGTGAGAGAGACAGGAGGTCCTGGGTTGGCCCTGGGGCCCACTGGTGACCTCCATCCCAGTGGTGCTGGGGTCGTGGTGCCAATACTTTTCCTTCAGCCTCATCTGTCCTTTCATGCCCACAGTGCTGACCAGGCTCTGGACAGGTTTGCCATGAAGCGCTTCTATGAGGACAAGGTGGTGCCGGTGGGACAGCCATCCCAGAAGAGGTGAGTCGTGGCATGCCTTTGCAGGCTGGGATTTTCCCCATAGCGTGGTTGGATGCAGAGGTCCAAGGTGGATGCTCCTCTGTGGGTTCTGCCCCTGAGCTGCCTGTCTGCCCTCCAGGTACATCCATTACTTCAGTGGGCTCCTCTCTGGCAGCATCAAGATGAACAACAAGCCCCTCTTCCTCCACCACGTCATCATGCACGGCATCCCCAACTTTGAGTCAAAAGGCGGTAGGTGCCCCCAGCTGCTTCTCCAGCCTGCTTCTTCCCACGCCAGCATCCCACATTGCCTGGCCAGGCTTGTCCTTCGTGGGGGATAGTTTCTACCATTTCCTTGGCAGTTTGAATTTCCCTTTCCTTCTCAGAGACTATTCACTCATATTTAGCAAGCTGCTACACTTCTCTGGCAGAGATGCCCACAGAGGATGCCTTCCCGATGCTGGGCACTAACCTGAGCTGTGGGGTGACAATGTTTTCCTGACAGCTTTTCCAAGGATGGCAGCAGACCGGGGTTTGGGATGCAGTACCCTGTCTGGTGCTGGTACCTCACCCAGATCATCATCCCACCCCTATCCCCAGCCCAGCACTTACCCTAGGTCCTACAGGATCCAAACTGTGAAGGCTTTGCCCTTTCTTAGCTCATCCACAGCATCCTTTCTGCCCATTGCAGATGTTGCCCTTGGTCGGTGTGGGCTGGCTGGGGCAGGGAGTGGCTGTTTGCTTTGGCTCCCTCCCTGTTTGGATTTCTCCCCCATGACTAATCCCTCCCCTGGCCCCTCCGCCCAGCCGGCTAACAGCAGTGTGCCTTTTCTCCCCGCCTTGATGTCTTCCAGGTTGTCGGCCCTTCCTGAAAATCTACCAGGCCATGCAGCCCGTCTACACCTCGGGGATCTAGTAACTATCTCCTTGCCATGGGGCTTTCCTACTGCCCAGCATGGGGGGCATGGCAAGTGGGGGAGGGTGGAGAGTGTCAAGGACAATTCCCCTGTGGTCTTGTGCTCTGTTCTTTGTCTGTTTGGAGTCAAGGGGAAAAAAAGGGGCTTCCTTTTTTTTGGAGGTGGTAACTGGCTATACTGGGCCGTAGTGGACCCTTCTGCTGGGAGGGCTGTAGTGACTCCGCATATCAGCAGAGGGAGCCTGGGGCTGTGTGGAGCCTGGGGCTGGGTGTACCCGGAGGGAGTGGGGAAAGGGATGAGGACATCCGGGAGATGAAGGCACCCTGTGAGATGAAGACATTTCTTCTCTCCCTGCTTAAAGAACTGCTATTCCTGCTTGGATTAGTCCTCACAGATCACAGAGTATTCTTAGTTGGAAGGGACCCGCAAGGATCATTGAGTCCAGCTGTTAAGTAAATGGCCCATACAGGGATTGAACCCGCAACCTTGGTGTAATTAGCACCGTGCCCTGACCAGCTAAGCTAATATCCTTTCTCCGAAAAAGGTCTTACCCCTGTTTTAATCTCCCCACAGTTTTTTTTTCTGGTACTGATTCTGGGAGTAGGCGCTGGCAAGAGGAAAGCATTTCTCCAGCCTCTCAGACATTCTGCCAATACCACATCCCAATCTATGTGGGACCCCTGGCTCCTGGTCTTCCTGGAGGGACCAGAGCACCTCACCTCTGGGATATTCCTATCTCAACCCCCAGGACCAAGATCTCTCTTCAATACAGCCATGGGTCCCCGTTAGCTGAGATTTACTGCCATCCCGGCCTTGCCTTTCAGCTTTTAATAGACTGTTTATGGGATGCCTGTAATAAACTCCAGGTTTATCTTGCCTGTGAAATCCTACTCCTTTCTTCCCTTGTCCCTGGCTGCCGATGCCACCGCCCGTCGGCAGCCTGTCGGCGGTGCACTGGGAGGGGAGGGCTTCCTGCAGGGAAACTGAGGCAGGGAGAAGAGTCTTCCCAGAGATTTCTCCCTCTGTGTCCTAAGTCCCAGTTGAGCCATGGGAGCTGGGTGGATGGCTGATAGCCCAGCCCCAGCACTTGGAACCTGGGCAAACCCTCCCACCCAAGTTTTTGTACCTTTGCTGAGCTGTGCCTCAGTTCCCCTTCCTGTCCTCCTAGTGGGAATAGGTGCCCCTTGAGGTGGTGGGTGGGACCCCCCTCAGTCACAGGCAGGGCAAGCTCTGTGCTTTGCACCTTTTCTGCCTGGATTTGGGTGGAAGGGCTGGTTGAAGTGGTGCTAGGAGTTTTCTGGGGGGCTCTCTGCACCACAGCTCATATCCTCCCACCATTCCTCTCTGCAGCAATGTGCAAGGAGATAGCCAGACTGGCATCTGCATCACCATTGAGCCTGGCTTGCTGCTCAAGGGCGATATTTTGGTAAGGATTGTCAGCTCAGCTCTTGGCTTAGGAAGCAGACAGGGGTTGTGTGGTTGCCTTGCCTTGGGACCCCCAGAATCCCCCTTGCCCAGGTCTGGGGGCTTGTCCTGATGGCTCATCCCCATTCCCCTCTGCAGCTGAAGTGCTACCACAAGAAGTTTCGCAGTCCTACCCGTGATGTGATTTTCCGTGTGCAGTTCCACACGTGTGCTGTGCATGATCTTGACGTCGTCTTTGGCAAGGAGGACCTGGATGAGGCCTTCAGAGGTAACTGCCCTGGCACTTCCCTGCTCCAAACTCCCTCATCCTCCTGCCCCTGTAACTCTGGTGTCATCACGGGGACGTCTGGGCACTCATCCCAGATCCACCCCTGCCAAAACAAGGCACCCCTGCTCCATCTGCAGGGTGTGGTCCTGCTTGGGAAGTGGTGGCACCATCATCCATTTCATTGCCAAAACCATTACTGGTGCAGAGGGGCTGCCTTGGAGTTGTTTTGGGGGCTATGATGCACTGCCCTGTGCGGGGATATCCCCTAGCAGCTCCCAGCCTTAAGCTGGTCTGTAGGTGTGTTTGGGGTGACTGGCTACGACTGGAGCTATGGATGGAGATAGTCCCTTTATTCTGCTCTCTTCTTGCCAGATGACCGCTTCCCTGAATATGGGAAGGTGGAGTTTGTGTTCTCCTATGGCCCTGAGAAGATCCAAGGTATGACTGGCTCAGTGCCATGAGGGTTTGGTGGTGGATGCTGTCTCCTTTCCTTCTCCTCAGCTGTGTCCCCTGCTCCCTCCCTTGTGACCTCCACCTGCCCCATTGCAGTAATTTTGTCACTAGGGTAGGGTGAGGCATCTAGACAGTAAGGCTGATCTAGGAGCACCCATGGATGCCCCATCTCTCTCGCTCTCTTCCCCAGGAGGCTGCTCTCCAAAGCCCTTGCTGGCCCAGGAGAGATGGAAGGAATGTTTGGGAATGAAGGACTCCCTTGCTCAGAAAGTCCAGACCCATGCACACTCACTGCCAGTCTATGTGCTGGTCTCTAGGCAATCCCAAAAGTCCCAGGCAGTCTTGTATACCTTGTTTGTGAGTCTTGATGTACATCCTGTGCTCATCCATCTCTTGATGCTGCCTTTCCTACAGGAGTCTCCTGCCTTGCTCTATGGCTCCTGCACTTTTTTCCTTGCATGCACTTTTCTCCTTGCATGCACTTTTCTCTATCTGTTCTCGCATCCCACCCTTGCTGGCTCCATTGTCATCCTACCTGACCATTCTGCCTCTTTCTAGGCATGGAGCACCTGGAGAACGGGCCCAGTGTTTCTGTGGACTACAACACATCCGACCCACTGATCCGGTGGGACTCCTATGAGAACTTCAACATCCAACGTGAGGAGAGTGCAGAGGGGGCCTGGGCTGAGCCACCCCTGCCCAGCAAGCATCTGGAGAAAGGTTAGGGCTCACAAGGTGGTCAGTGGCCAAAGTGACCATGTGGAAATACTCCCTACCCCAGGACAGGGGACACTAGCGGGCAGCAGAGCTGGGGACAGGTGGCTGCTGATGGGAGCAGTGTGCCATGGGATGGGAGAGCAAGATCCCGTGGACTTTGCCTTCTGCCACAGTGCCAGGTAGCTCTTCTTTTTTGCACTTAGCTGTCAAGGTCCTGTTTGCACAAGCAGAGTCCAGCTCTAGTTTATGCCCCAGAGCTTTAGCAAATCCAAACCCCGTGTCTGCAGGACCGTTAGGTATCCCAGCTACTTTGTCGTGCTGGAAGCATGGCAGGATGTAGATGTGCTTTAGTTATCTCTAGGCGATGAGTATATCTTACTGGCCTTTGATAGTCTGCTGCATCTCTCAGAGCTGAGAAAAGCCCTTTGAGCACCCATTGCGTTGCAGCAAGTTGATTGCTGTCACCCACTTGGCAGGAATGGGCAGTACTTGTATGTCGAAGGGTGGTGGGCCCCTGTCCTGGAGGCAAGGCCACTCACAGCCAAGCAGATGCCTGGGCTTTCCTGGCCAGATCTGGAGAGGCGTCCCTGGAGTGGGGACAGCTGCGGTCCCTGATGTCCCTGAAGGTCACCGGCTGCTTCGAGTGGGAGCTGTGGATGGTGGTGCTCTCAGTGGAGGGTGAGGGCTCTGGGTGCCTGGGACATGCCAGAGTGTCTCTGCTGTGGTGATCACATGGAACTGGACCTGGGGCAGCTGTGTGGAGCTGGCGCAGGCACTTGCCTTGGCACAGGGCAGTAAACAGGCAACTCGTGATGTGCAGGCTCAGCTATGGGCTATGTGCAGGCTGGGGAGCTGTGGGTCCAGCCTCAAGCTGGCAAGACTGGCTGGCAGTCCCCTTCTGCCTGCAGAGACCTGAGTGCTTCATTGCATGTGTTCCCTTCTCGACCCTGGGCCAAAGTTTCTGCACCCCAGCCCCTCACAGGGCTACAGGGGTGCCCCAGGACTCATCTCTGTACTTCCATGGGGGTCTTGGGCCTGCAGAAGTACCCCAGGGCTCCTCTCCTTTTCCCCTTGGGGGTCTTAGCAGGTGTCAGGGCTGTGGAGGTACCTCCATGCACTGACTGGGCTGTCCTCTGTGCTGGGAGGGGTGGCAGTAGGGGATGAGGGCACCTTGAATTTGTAAACACTGCCCCAGTTTGGAGATGAGCTGGGACTGTGGAAGGGTGAAGCTGCAGGCAGCAGACTGCCCTCTGACCTGTGCCAGCACAAGCAGCAGCAAGAAGCCCATCTATAAGGGGTCTTTCCCAGCTGTCCCATAGGGCACTTGGATCAGTGGTGGTGGGAGTCAGCGTGGGCTCGAGGGGCTCCCATCTTTTTTCCTCTCTGTTGTCACTTTTCCTCTTTTCCAGCCTGTCCCAAGCCAGGATGGGGACCCTGGTGTCCGGCTGTGCAGGGGGGGTCCCTGTTTATGGTCGTTCTTGCCTTATTTGGTCAGGGAATTGCACGCCACATTTTTGGCACCACCAGGCGTGAGCAAGCGGCGTCCGGGGGTGGAGGGGGGTGAGGTTGGCACCAGGACCCACGCCGGGCTGGGATCAGCCGTTGCTCCTTGTCCCTGCCACTGCCCGTCCTGCCACTCGGCGAAGGCTCCCCGCAGACGGTCGCTGCAGCCTGGGCCAGCGGGATCGGGATCGCCTGCCAAACGGTGGGTTCCCCCATGCCGCCTCTCTGCTGGCCACAGCTGCTCTCCGTGGAGGTGGATGCCCTTTCTCCAGCAGCTTTGTCTCAGCATGGAGCACCCATAGGGGCTGGGGGGTGCCTGCCAGGGTGGGATGGTCCTGTGGGACCCCAAAGCTGGAGGGGCAGGTGGGTGGCTGGGGGTGGTGCCTTTTCTGGCATTCCCCTCACCTCTGCTGTGCTTATCTGTGGGGACTTGGAGAAGGGGAAGCTCATTTGCAGTGGGGTCATCGGTTGACTAAGCTCTTCCAGAGCAGGGGGCATGAGAGGGGGATCTGTACCCCCACATCTTGCTTTCTGGCTGAGGGGACACAGCTGGATTCAACAGGCTCTCTGTGAACCACTTGCATGGGACAGGCTGGCCCCATCAGTGAACTCGCCCTCCTGCTTTACTCAGGCAGGGTCTCTGCTGCTCACCATGTTTGGGCTGCCCCAAACTTAGGGAGAGTGAGGTATGCTGGGATACCCCCACAGCCTGTCCTTCTGCCCCTCAGCCATGTCACACAGCCTGGGGAAAGCAAGTGGCTCTGCCTGCCCTCCTTCCTCCTCCTTCAAGGGGCTTTGGGGTCGGTGGTGGCTGCTTGGCAGGTTCCTGTTGTAGTCCCTGTGGCCATTTGTTGGCTGAGGGTGTTTGAAGGCTGAAGGGAGGTGATGGCATGCTTCATCCTCTGGCTGTTTTTGTGGTTGCCAGCGCTGGTAGCTCTCCTTGGGGTGCCAGGCTGGCTCCAGAGAGGCAGGAGGGGGCCATCAGCTGGATGTGGCATTGCTAGGTTTGCAGCTGGTTGGAGGATCACTACAGAGAAATTTTGGTGTACTGCAGATGCTGTAACTCTGTATGGAGATCATTTGTGGCCTGGTTTGATTTTGCTGAGAAAACCAGTGCTGATGGAGAACAGGGTGCTGGGGCTGGCATGCAGTTGGTGGACAGGCTGTCATCAAGGTCTGAATGTGTGACTGTTGTTGGAGGACCCCAAGCTCTGCCATCCCGGGGTGAAATGGCTGGGCATGTGTCCCCAGTCCAGCAGCTCCCTGTAATCACTGGTCCTTGGACCTACCCTGGGCTGGCCCTGCCTGCCCTGTCTTTTTACCAGGCCAGGAAGAGAGTGGCCAGGGCCTGACCAAATCTAACATCTGTGAGAGAGTTGCTAAATCCCCACCTGAGTCATGGTTCTGGCATAGGGCTTCCCTGCAGCTCATCCCTGTCTTCCCACACATTCCCCCCTCACAGGGCAGGGCTGGCCAGGGTGGGGACTGGGATGAGCATCCCACCCTTTCAGTGAAGGGAGGTCACATCAGAGCCTGAACCACATGTGGCAAAGGTCAGGAGGTCCTGGAGCCCCACAAATGAAACTGGATGCTGATCCTGCACTTTTCCATGGAGGAGAAAGCCCCTTGATGGGGTCGCTGTCATCTGTCCCCCATGAGGGTCAGCATCTCATGGAGTACATCTTTCCCAGTGGGGTCAAATCCTGTCCCACTTATCAGGAGGGGCTGAGGCTGCCCAGGAGCGCAGGCCAGGCTGTGCAGAGGTGGAGAGCCAAATGGGCCAGGCCAGATCTGTTAAATTCATTGCTGGAGCTGCTGGCAGGCTGCAGCTCTCCCCCTGCAGCTGGATCAGTCCCTAGGCCAGGTTCGATGGGGAGGGGGGCCACTGGGTGTCCTCTTGCCTTCACCAGCTGACTAAAGCTGAAGGAATCCGCTTCCTCTTCCTTATTCTCCCCCTCTCTGCTGCTCTCTGCTCCATCTGCTACAAGGTAAGGGTGTGTTGAGATGGGCATTTTGGAAGGCAGTGGGGATCTGTGTGGGCTAGATGGGAATTCACATGGAGTGTCCCCCTTGGTTCTGTTTTTTTCCTCTCGGGTGAAATGGTGGAGCATCTATGGGCTTGGCTAGACATTTCAGCTGGAGTGTGGCTATTTCCAGGGCAGGATTTGTCCTCTGACCTGGTATTTGGTGTTGTCATGTGGGGTGGTGGGGGAGTTTGTTCCCACTGGGACCAGGAACCAGGCAGGGCTGGGATGCAGGGAAAGAGAGACCAACTGGTGGAAACTCAGCCCTTTCTCTTCCCCTTTTAAACTGTCCTTGAAGTTAAGAATTGTAGCAATTCTGTGCTTAGGGCTGGGGTTGTCCCATGGCAGGAGTGGGGAGCTCTGTCTATGCTCTCCAGCAGCCGACACAACCAGGACAAAAATAAGTAAACTTTGGAGGTTTTGGAAGAATGCTGGCTTAGCATGTGGTATTATCTGGGAGCAAACAGGGCTGTGAGTCAGGGGGCTGGCTGGAAACACTGTTCTCATCCCCTGCCGTCATCCATGGGGGTGTGGGAAACATGCGGTTTGGGGGATTAGAGTGGAGGGAGCCTCACGTTTTGCTGAGTATATTGGATCATTTGAGGAGTGGAGTCCTGAGCATGGGTTCAGGCAGGAGCCTAGATGTGGAGTGGGCTGGCTGTCACCTGGACCAGCAAATTGTCAGCACCATCCCAGCATGGATTTTGCTCGGGGTGGAGCAGTTTGGTCTCTGACAGCTGTGGAGTGGATGGGATCATGCCGTACCTCTTGCCACAGAGCAGGGCAGTGCTTGCATCCCAAAAACAGGACTGGCGTGTCCATGCTGTGCCCGTGGTACAGGCAGGGCAGGCAAGGGGATTGTGAAAATGGTTCGGCAGGGTTGGTGGCTTGTCCATGGCTTGTTTCCACCTCTCTTCGGCTGTGTAGTTATTTGAGATGGAGAAACTTAAGTCTCCAGCAAGACATTTGAATTTGCAGACCCGTCTGGGTTTCAGCATCATGTGTGGTTTGGAAGGAATCCCCACCCTGAATGCGTCGCTGCTCTTTGGGGACAGGTGTGACACGTGCACACAGGGTCTGGGCAGGGCTGGGTGTCTCAAATGAGGGGGTCACCCAGCGGGGTGATGCTCAGTGCACGGTGCAAGGTGGGCAGGCTGTCCAGCTGTCCGGCTGTCTGTCCTGCCTAGGAAACAGTTAATGCGGCAGAGCCTTGCTTGTGGAGGAAGTAGTTAATATTCATAGCTGGAAGCTGTCTGTCTGGCTGTCCTCCCTCCATGGCTTCCACCCTCTCCGCACCTCACTGAGGTTAACTCGGGCTGGGGCTGGAGCTTGGGCGGCCCCGCCGCCCTCCCCGCGCCGCTCCCCTTTCCCTCCTGCTCCTCCCTGTGGTCCCTGTGTGGTCTGGGGCGGAGGGGAGCACAGCCTCACCTCCTCGCCTCCATCCCATCTCCGGCCTCTCCCACCTTCGGCTCCTCCATCCTCCCCTCCAGCTCCCCGTGTCCCGGGGTTCCCCGTATTCCGGGGTTCCCTGTATCTCAGCCCTTCCGCTGCCGTCCGGGTACCCCTCTCGTGGCCCCGCGGGACACGGCGCTGGGAAGGGAACAGCTCCCTCCGCGAGAGGGAAAGCAAAGCGAAAGGGACAAACGCCAACCCAAGCCAGCTCCAGCCGTCGGCTCCTGTCCTGGACGGACACACGGGGCTGGCTGTGGGCGCCGCTGGAGCTGCCACCACACCAGGTGCCCCTGGAAGGCTCTGGTGCAGGAAGGGGTGAAGGAAAGGGATTTTGCTGCCTGCTCCTTCTGTTCGCCTGGGATCTTTTAATCCCCGTCCTTTTTGGTAAGTCCTGACTTTGCTTTTCTTTGGTCTGGGGGCTGGGTGGTGAATTCATGGTTGTGGTGACCCATGGCTCAGGGTCTGGGGTTGCTCTGTGCCATCATACCTGGTTACAGGATGAAACCAGAGATAAGGAGGCTAAAGTCTTCCTTCTGAGATTCAGCTCGCACCCTACATCTTGCAAAGGGTCTCAGGACCCCAGGGTCTTCCCTGCAGGCTGATGCTCCAGAAACGCACTGGGGCCAGGGCTCTGGGTAGGGAGTGGAGGCAGCAGGTGGGATGCTGCTAGGGGCATGACACGGTCATGCCTTAACCTTATCTTCTGCACCGGTGCAGAGCTGTGGATAGGATTTGTGCTGGTGCACGATGCTATGTGCTGCACCCCACTACGTGCGCGGCAGATGCCTGGGATTTTGGGGATGCGAGCTCACCCTCTTGGTTTTGCCACACTTGTCCTGGACCAGTTTTTTTACTGGGTGTAGCTACAGGGTGCTGGAGAGGGAGAGGACAGAGCATTTCTCCTCTAGGGCAGTGAGCCTGGCAGCAGGGCTGGGACTAGACTGGGCTCAGTGCTTCTCACAGCTGCTTCCATACAGCTGGAGCAGATAGAGCCAGAGCAGAGCTCTGTCCGAGGCTGAGTTCAGGGCACACCCAGCCCACGATGGGATGGCACAGTCTGCCAGGCAGGAGCTACTCCGACCTTCAGGGATGAAATCTGACCTTGCTGGGAGCTGCAGACAATTTGCAAATGGGGTACTGAGAGCGTACTGCTTTGAGGGTGGCTGGTTCAGCTAAGGTGTTCTGTGCCATTATCCCTTAGTTTTGTTTTGTTTTTATTTTATTTTATTTTATTTTATTTTATTTTATTTTATTTTATTTTATTTTATTTTGTTTTGTTTTGTTTTATTTCTTTATTCGACTCCTCAGGTAACAAGCAGTAGATGGTCATATGAGAGATAATGTGGCCCAGGGATAGTGGAGGAGGCTTTGGAGTGGCAGCAAATAGCAGGATTTGTCTCATGGCATCAGAGTCCATGGGGCTGAGGACAGGATGAACAATCAGGTGTGGGGCAGAGCAACCGTAGGACAAGGGCTTGGCTAATGGCTGAGCTGTCACAGGCAGTTCTTTACTACCTTGGTACCTCTCTTGTGGGAGTGGCCACCAGTCCCTCTGTGTCCCCTCCTTACCAGAGATTCTGGGGAAGGTGGGATGTAGCAGTTGGGGCTTTCTGTCTCTGCCATGAACTGCATTATGCCCCATCCTGACCTCTGTTGGAGACATTTCTCTCAGCTGTGGGGCAGTACCCAGCCCAAAGAGTAATTAAAGCCTTTCTTGTCTATTTTCTCCCTTGGCACCATGTGCTTACATTTATATTTATTTATTCCCTTTTCCTTTCTATTCCTCTGCTGTTGTTTTCCCAGCCCCCCCATCCTGGACTTTTGCCCTGTTTCTCGAGACTAGCCAGCACCCATCACTGCCTTCAGACAGGAGGGCTGTGCCTTTCCCCCTGTCTCCCAGCAGTGTCTCAGCCTGTCCAGCATTGACATTGCCCTGGATATGCTGCTTTTTTCTTTTTCCCTCCATGGAAAGGGTTTCCCTCCCTCTCTTCCCCTTTTCCCTAGTATGGGAGGTGTTGTGGAGACAAATGCTACTGGCTCCTGGCTTTACTGGCTGGATGAAAAGCTCTGAGTCTCTGGGAAAAATTCCACCCCATCTCACACCCAGTGCCCAGAGTGGACCTTGCTGCATGGTCCTGAGATGCCTTCAGGGCGTCAATGGGAGGCTTTGGGGCTCAACTGCCTTCTTGGGATACTGCCAGTGAGGATTCAGGAGTAGAAAATCAGCAGCAAGGCTCTGACTTTGTAGGACTTGGGCTCAGTGTTACTGCCCTCCTCTGCTTTATGGTGAGGGGGTTGTTGGCGTGGGAGCTGCCGGGGTGTGGGTGCAGCAGTGTGGGACTGGTTAAGCTGTCCCAGCTCGGAAGTGTTTTGCTTGCTGATAGGACCGCTCTGATTTCACACTATCGTGTTAGGGCCGTCTTCCGTCCCTGAGTCAGCCGCCTGGCCCCCTGCCAGGGAAGAGTCATTTTTTCCTCCAAAAGAAAGTGTTTAACACCGCTCGCGGGACCTTCCAGGAAACCTCGTCAGGGAGCTGGAAAAACAAGAGTCTGCAGGCTGATCTGTGCTGTGCTGCTCTGGCAGGGGGGGATGCAGCTTGGGAATTATTCCCATTGCTGTCAGTGGCCGAGGTCCCTCTGTATTCCCAAAATCTGTCTGCCCCACTTGGAAAGGTTTAAAGGGTGCAGCTGGTTGTGGTATTGGTGCTTATGGGTGTGATGGAAGCTGGGGGCCTCAGAACTGGAGTGCACTGGTGGTGATGCTGCCATGCCCTGGCTGCCCCCCAGCCTTTTGGGGCTGTGGAGCAGAGCCAGCCACCCACTGGGGCAGGTTGACCTGGTCTGTGAGATGGAAGGGGAAGAACAGAAAGGGTGGGAGCCTGTCTGTAGCCAGGGAAGAAAAAGTCAAGGATGTGTGTCTGGCTGGATCCATGCATCATCTGGGAGGAAAGTGGGCAGGGAGAGGGAAGGTGGGTCTGTGGTTCATCTGTCTTTCACCTGTGGGCTGAGTACATCCGGCCAGCTGGAGACACAAAGAGCTACGAGGTCACATACTGATTTCCTCCACCCATCCTCCTATGGCCTGTGGTGCATCTCCTCCACCCTCCCTGTTTGCCTCCCTGGTGCCACATGGCCCTTTGGGGTTGAATGAGCCCTGTGGAGCAGCGATTGCTGACCGTGTGGGTAGCCCTCCGTTGCCAACCACGGAGGAGAATTGCCAGGAATGGTGCCTGGAAGTAGTGCACGGGATATTTGGTGGATCCCAGTGGAGCAGGCAGTGCTTGCGTGCGAATCAGGGGGATGTGGGGGCATGGGCTTGGGGAGGACCTGGCTCCAATGTCTCTGCATGGTGGCGCCGGTGGGAGTGTGGAGGGTGCCGAGGAGACATCGATGCTGGTCATTAAGTGTTCTGGCACACGGAAGAAATCGAAATCACCGGCTAATGGGACCCATTAGCTCCGTGCAGAGAGCCAGCAATTGATCTGGGGTCTCGTGTTCGTTTCTCCCCTTGCAGAGGTTGGGCACACACAAGGGCCCCTGGATGGGAGCCTCTACGCTAAAGTGAAGAAGAAAGACTCCCTCCACGGCAGCACCGGTGCCGTCAACGCTGCCCGACTCCCGCTCTCGGCAGCCCCCAACCACGTCGAGCACACACTTTCAGTGAGCAGCGACTCGGGCAACTCCACCGCCTCCACCAAGACCGACCGGACCGATGAGCCGGGGGTGAGCGCGGCACCCAGTGGCCAGGCGGTGCTGAGCCCCGAGGAGAAGCAGGAGCTGGATCGTCTCCTTGTTGGCTTTGGCTTGGAGAGCGCGCCGCCCATGCACAACCACGTGCCCGGCCCTGTGCCGGCACGCTTGCCCGCCATGCCAGGCCGCCACGTGGTACCGGCTCAGGTGCATGTCAATGGGAATGCCGCAGCCCTGGTGGCTGAGCGGGAGACAGATATCTTGGATGATGAGCTGCCCAACCAAGACGGGCACAGTGTGGGCAGCTTGGGCACACTCTCCTCCTTGGATGGCACCACCACTGCCAGTGAGACTGGCTACCAAGAGGCACCCCACGTGGGCAGCCTGTCCTCCCTGCCCAATGGCCCCTCGAGCTGCAATGGGGCTGAGAAGCTGCTGAAGGAGGGGCTGTACGATGGCGAGCTGCTCTCCAATGGTGGCTACCCCTACAACAACCAGAACACCCTGATGGGCCACCACCTCCGTGACACACTGCCTTCCTTGCGGCCCTCGGCATCCACTCAGGAGCACCTGGCTGGCTACCCACGGCGCCTGCCAGGCTCCCATGCCCCAGGGTGGCTCCAACCTCAGCCACTGCCCAGCTCCCAGCCCTACCTGTATGCCTATGACCACCCCGGAACCTACCGCTCCCGGTCCTTCCCGGCAGTGGACACTGCCAAGTACGACGTGAACCCGGCGCTGCCTCAGGCTCCGGCTCGCAGTACCAGCAGCCGGGAGGCTGTGCAGAGAGGCTTGAATTCCTGGCAACAGCAAGGAGGAAGCCGGCCACCTTCCCGGCTGCAGGAGGGCGGCATGGAGAGCCACAGCCCCAGCATCTCTAGCTGCAGCCCCCAGCCCAGCCCGCTGCAGACGGTGCCCCCACACAGCCACAGTATGCCTGAATTCCCCCGAGCGCCCTCTCGCCGGGAGATTGAGCAGTCCATCGAGGCACTGGATGTCCTCATGCTGGACCTCGCACCTGCCGTCCACAAGTCGCAGAGTGTGCCTGCCACTTCCCGTCAGGACAAGCCAGCCGGACCCCTGCCCTCCTCCCTTTCAACCCAGCCCATTTCTGGTCTCTACGCCCGGCCAACCCCGCAGGTGGCCCAGCCGAGATCCTTTGGCACGTCCGTGAGCCCCGTGGTCTCTCAGCCTGGGGGCAAAGCCTATTCTCCCGGAGAGCTGGACTATGGGGTGCATGATTATCGGGAAACCTATTCACCCTACAGCTACCAGCTGCCAGAGCCCAGGAGCTACAGCCATGCCCCAGCCGGAGCACAGATGGGCACTGTCCCACTTGGCGCCTCATGCTACAGCCCCGTGGGGTCTCAGCAGCAACTCACCTCCTCCCCACCTTCCCCCACCGTCCCAGCACAAAACCAGATGCCCCTGAAGGGACCGGAGAGCTATGAAGACCTGTCGAGGTCGGGAGAAGAGTCCTTGAATCTGGAGGGCCTGGTGGCCCACAGGGTGGCAGGTAGGATCCTTTGATTCCTTGTGGGGATGGGGAGGATTGCATGTCCCGAGGTGCTGGAGCACACGGGGGTGGCATGCATGGTAGAGCTGGGGATAAGTGATGCGGAGACTCCTTATCTGTGCTGGATCTGGGCTTGAGACTGAGCCACCTGCCATGGAGACATGCAGGGCAGGGGAGCAGCCTGTGCTACTCTTCTTTGCTGAGAACCTCCTTTGCAGCTTGCTGTCTGCAGCAGCATTGCCCAGAGGTGGGAAGGGGTGGCTGACGGTGTTAGATGCCCCCCATCCTGTTAGGGTAACAGGGCTGGTCTGTCCCTGGTGGCAGGGCCAGTCGCTGGATCTCAGGGGAATATCTTTCTTTTGGGGAGAATATGGAGAGTTTGGGAAAATGTTTTCATCTCTGGCTGAGGTTGTTCTACCTGGACCCCACTTGGACATGGTATTCTCCCTGCCTGGAGTGTGATTTCATGTAGAGTCTCCACAGAGAACTTGCCTTGTGTTTGATGTAGCTGTGCTCATCCCTGATTTCAGTTTCTGCTTTCCCCCCTGGATTGCTAGGTTCAGTGCTTGGACCTCCTCGGGCAGCTGGGGTGCTGCTGGAGTGGGGACTAGGCTGTTTGTCAGCTGTAATTCTGCCCAGCTTAGCCCAGAGTGGTTTGAATCTGGACCTAGCCTTGGGGCAGTGGTCAGGGGCTGGGAAGACATTTCCCTGCTGAGTGTTGGTGCTGTGGCTGGATGAAGGCATTAGCTCTGTGCTGTGGAGGGGAAGCTGCATCCACCAATCCCCTGTCCTCCTTCAGCTCTAGTTTAGGGGCTTTGGGGACACAAGAGAGTTCCAGCCACCCGGAAACAAGGTGCCATGGTGCTGTGGCAGCTTGGTGCCCTCCCTCCCCACTGCTTCGGCTGCAGTTGTTCAATTGTGGAGTGACATTTGGGAAGGGTTTGGGGCTGTGGGCCAGTTCGTGATGCTGGGGCTTGGCAGCTTCGTCCCTTCCAACTCTGTGCTCAGTCCAGAAACTCGCCCGGCATTAGAGGGAGGGGAAAAAGGCTTGGCTGGAAAAATCCAACAGCATCAACCTCCCAGGACTGGGGACTGAGTCACAGGGTGGGGGACAGGAGGGGTGCCAGTGGCAGGAATGGGATTGAGGAGGATCATAGAATTGTTGGAGGAAGTTTACATGCATCTGAGCCTGACTTCTGTGATCCAGATGAGATTCACAAAGGGTCATGGGGCTTTTGCAAAGAATTTAAACAAACCTAAGGACACATGGATGCCCAAACTGCACTGTATGTCTGGATTTAATAATATAAGCAGCACATGCCTGCCCTCCCCTGCTGCCCCATGTGAAGTATTAAAATGGGCTGGAAAAGTGGACAGTTCTAAGGAGAGGAGGAAGAGTATTTTTAGTGTGTGGGAAATGGATTTTTCATGGTGTCTGCCAGAAAAATCCATCCCTCCAACCCCTGAGTCAGGTTGTCGGGGCTGGGCTGGGGTCACTGTCATCCGCATGTAGCCACTGGGTTTTCCAAGGAGGAGAGAGGCATCTGGGGGATGGTCCCAGCCTGTAGCCACCTGTCTTCCCTGGAGCTGGGCCTTCTGTGCTGAGGTGGGGACAGCGCAGGCGGGTGGCCTGACCTCTGGTGGGAACGAGGTGTCCTGAAGCCAGCGTTGGGAGGGGACAGCCAGCAGGGACAGTGGGGCATGGCCATGTTTGTTTACGTTCCCTGCTGCTATAAATTGCCTGCACGTCCTGGTGCAGAGATGAGGAGCATGTCACACCTCCTCTGTTCTTCGTGGGGGAATGCTCCCATTCCTTCTTCCCACTGACAATGGAGGAGAAGAGATGGCACAGGGCACACTGTCATGCCCAGCATCTTCCCACAGAGGGGAGGTGGTCCTGTCATTCTCTAAGTCTCTCTCATCTCCTAGCAATGCATCTGGGGTCACCCCTTCTTGTCCCAGCCCTGAGCATTCTGTGATGAAGGAGACTTGCATGGTGCCATCCCTGAGGGGATGGTGATGGGGCAATTGTGGTGTTGCACAAGGCTATATATGACTAGAAGCCACCATTGATTTTCCATATGGGTTTATGTGGTGCCTAGAGCCAGGCAAGCTGGCTGATGGAAAAGCAGCTCCAAGCAGAGACCGAGCTCCTTCAGACCCCAAATGACCCCAGAATCATCTACTGGACCCCAGCTAATATTTTCTCTTCTTTTCTCTCTCTCTCTGCCCCGCTGTTGTATCTCGTGACATTTGTCCTGTCTGCCCCTTCCTCTTTCTGTGGGGGACTGTGTCTGTCCTCTGTGACCTCCCACTCTCCTTGCACTCCCTGTCCTGGTATGCTGGCAGAGTACAACGCCAAGCTCAGGGAACTCAACAAGAGCATCAGAGTTCCCCGTCCTCCTCTGAACCAGCAACGGTCTTTCTCTGGTTTGTTCGTTCTGCCTCCTTCCTTTCCCCTCCTTCCTTCTCCAGCCTTCCCCACCCATCCTTCTCCTTCCCTCTCTTGCATTCTCCCCCCTCATCCTTAATTCCTTTTCCCATCTTCTCTTTCTCCTTCACCCTCATCCCTCATTCCCTCTCATCCTTCCTTCCTCCTCTATGCATGCTGAGTGATCTGTGTGTTGCATGGATGTGGGATGGAGGGAGGCTCAGGAGACCATCTCCATGCAGGATTGATCCCTTTTCTCAGCAGAGTGATGGTCAAAGCTCCCACTGAGCTCCTCCAGTGATGGGGGAGCCCTTGGCCCTGGGTACAGATTTCCCTGCCCACGCTTGGTTTTGCATCTCAAGCCTGGCACTGCTTGCTGGTGGAGTTTTCATTGCTGGGCCAGTTCTAGACCCTTGCTGCATCCCCTCCAAGCTTTGCCCTGACCATGACTCACTCTCCTGGGAAGCAGTGACTGGGGTGCAGCTCCACAGAACCTAGCTTTCGCCAGTTGTCAGCCCAGGAGGATCTCTCCTACGTCAGTTTAGGAATCCCCGTGTCTTGGTCTGCAGCTGGGGGGTGTGGGCTGCTGAGGCTGGATTTTATGCAGTGTGACTTTTGCTCCTTGAAGGTGAGTGTGCCCTGGGTGATGCGTGCTGGTGACCTGCTTGGTGCTTGTTGCACACCTGCTTGTCCCAGGGCAAAGAGAAGATGGGAGATGGAGTGGATGATGGAGTCACTATCTTTTCTGTGTGACCTTTCTCTCCCCACTGGCACCTTGGGTTTCTCCCCAGGAGGACCAAAGAAGTTTGAACCCTCCCAGTCCTCAGTTATTTTATTGTACCCATTTGGGGTAATCAGGTGGGGCATGGGGAGCGGTCTGTGCCAGGATGGGGTGAACTGGGCTCTGGTGATGAGCAGCACAGCACAATGTCTTTTCCTCGTGCAGGCAGGGAATGAGTTTGCATATCTCTATTCCCTGGGTGTTGTGTGTCCCTGTCTGACTTTAACTGCTGAGTGTACATCCCGAGGGCCTTGGGATGCTTCTTTGTTTTCTCCTGTCCTATGGGGATATCACCTGGATCTTACCTGGCAGTAGTTCTAGCATCTCATGGCCTAAAAGCAGCTGCCTCCTGATTTGGCCTAAAACCTGCTGCAAAATTACCTGGTTTTGCTGTCCCTCCTGTTTCCTCCTTCCCCAGCTGTTGTGCTTCCCCAGCCCTAGAGCTGTGCTGAGTCTGAGGGCAGTGGGTTGGTACTAGGTTAAGTACTTAAATGAGCAGCAGCAGGAGTGACAGTGCCACAGGTGTTGGGTGAGGAGTGGGGTGCAGGCTGCTGCTCCCCCTTAATGAACAGGAATCTGTCATCCTGCAGGCATCAAACGTCCTTGGGAGTCCAGTGACACTACCATGACTAAGGGAGGCTGTATGTCTGCTGAGGGGGCAAAGCAAGCTAGGGAAAGGAAAGTTTGTTTTTCAAGCATAGTTTCCATCCCATAAATCACCCAGGGGGTCGGGGGAGCCATGCTCAGAGCCTGGGTTTCCTCCAGGCTTTGCTCCGGGCGGCCTGTGAAGTTTCCCACTCTCCGCTCCTGAACAATGAGTCCCTTTTTTCCCTTCTCCTCCCTCCCCTCCCTGTGGCCCGGCTGCTTTCCATGTCTGGGGAGTGGAGCAGCCAGAGCTTGCTGAGCTCCTGAGTGTCCCAGTGGGCCAGATCCAGCACCCTGTGGATAGGTGGCGTGAAGCCCTGGGGATGGAGCAGGGAGTCCCACACTGCAGATGGGTGATGTGCACTGATAGCCAGGCTCCATCCATCTGCCGTGTTTAGTGCTTCCCAGTTAGAAAATGCAGAGCAAGGCAGGCGTGCACAGCTCGAGCAGCCAGTCCCTGCCTCTCTGAAGTGCTTGGGCCCTGCAGCTCACTTAGGAATGGGCCAAGGGGAATTCCTGGTGATGCTCCTGCAGTGTTCAGGTGAACCCATAGTGCACAAAGTGGAAGGAAAAAAAAGAAAATATAAGAGTTTGCTTTTTTCCCCCTCCCCCCAGTATCTTGTTTTTCCCCATGGTCACCACTGCGGGCTACGGTCCCTTAAAGTGAAGAGCAGGACAAAAATATGGGGCGACCCTATGCAATGCTGCCCATACCTGCAGGGCAGCTTTCCAGGGACCCTCTGTGTCCCCCTGTTCTCTCCACGAGTCTTTTTAATGGCAGTCCCCCGTGCCGGTGAGCACCTGCAGAAGGGATCGGGAGTTGTGTTTCAAAGCTGCTCTTAGTGGAATTTTCCAGGCCGCCTCCGCGGCTGGAGCCAGCCCCGTTGGCTCGAGTCCCCCGCCTCGCAGCCTGGCCGCCTCTCCCCCCGAGCCGCGATTTTATTGTTGTTGCCATTCACTGGGCTGATTATTTAGAAATGTGCCCAGGCCACCTCCTTCCCTGGAGCCCTCGCAGCCCTTTCCCCGGGCCGGGAAAGCTCTGGTGTGTGTGCCCAGCGGTGGAGAGGGGAGGTCAGCGGGCACAAGGCGTGGGTCTCCCATGCGGAGCCCCGGGAGTGAGGGGAAGCAGCTGATGGCTGGTTTTCCTCCGCCAGCCCGTGGGAAAGGAGTTGGTGTTTGAAAAGTGCATTTCCTGGAGCGTGATGCTGGCCTTCCTCCTTTTTTTTTTCTCCTTTTTCTCTTTTTTTTCTTCCCTAATGTGCTGACCCAGGGAGTCAAAGTGCTCAACAATTCTATGGGAAAAGTAGAGGGAACAGTGTTGTCACCTCTGCTAGTGGGTAGGAGTGTTAGTCCCACGGGTCTCCGAGCTGTGCCCATAATACTCTGTGGGGTTGCTGTGCACTGAACCTGGCACCATCATCCACGAGCCCAGATTAACCTCTTAACCTGGTGAGGCGGGATAGAAAGTGTGTTTGGGCACTTTCAGGTGCTGGGAGTTGAGCTGCCCTGCCCTGTGCCAACTTTGCCTGTGTTCCTGGGCTTTATCCCAGCCAATGGGGATCTCCACAACCCAAGGAAACCACTCTCCTGTGATTACTTGGTCACTCTGTTCTTCCCCCCAGGCTGTGGACGTTGGTGGCTCATACTGCTGGGACCTGGGAAGGATGTTTGGGGGGAGATGGAGGGGAGATGCTGATCTCTCCTTTTTGAGAGGCTTTGCGCTGGGAACAGAACAGCAGTGGTTTATTTGGGCTCCCTTCACCACTTCTCTGTTGGGTTCTTTCTTCTTGATCCAGTGCTCCATCTGCCTCAGGGATTCACAAAACCAGGCTTTTTCCACTGCTGTGGTTGAAACCACATCTGGCTGTGGGAGCAGGGATGCAGGCTGAATACAGCTGTCCTTGTGCTGAGTGATTTGGTCCTTTCCCACCATGATGCTTTCAGGGAGCCCTGTTGCTTCCCTGCTCTGCAGGGCTGGGTTGTCTGGATTAATTTCAGGATGCTCTTTCCCCTTGCACCCACTGCTGGAGGTTGTTGTCCCTGAAAATCTAATGGTGCTTGAGAGGGCTAGTGCAGCAATTCAGCCACTAGCCACAACCCTGCCTTGCTTTATCACCTGCTCTGGGGTCACTATTGTAGGGTATATCTGCTCCAGCTACCCATGCTGGTCTGGGCGTTTGATGCAGGTGAGTGCTGAAGCTGAGACCTCTCAGGTCAGGCCTGGAGCATCTCCTGCTGTCCCCATCTCAGCTGGCAGCTCCTCACCCCTCTGCCACACTGTGCTTGCCCTGCAGGGGTGCAGTCCCGGGAGAAGCCTCTGGAGGAGAGTGCTGTCCCTGCCCGCAAGCGGACCCCCAGCGACAGCCACTATGAGAAGAGCTCACCAGAGCCCAGCTCGCCCCGCAGCCCCACCGTCCTCTCACCTGAGGTGGTCAGCACCATCGCAGCCAACCCTGGAGGGAGGCCCAAAGAGGTGTGCTGGAGTAGAGGAGTGCTGGGGTTGGGGGGTGGCTGATGGGGGAGACAGGCCTCCAGGGACAGGGATGGCCTGGTCAGCATTCACAGCATCCCTAGAGTTGGGGATAGGTGATGGTTTTTGTGGTGGTGGTAGTTAGCAGGGAGGAGATGAAACCTTTCCCTTTGCCCCCTCTGCCCTCTCCTTGTGGTATCCTAGAGGTTTGTGCCCATCTAGGGATGGGACTGACCCTTTCTCCTGCTCTCCCCAGCCTCACCTCCACAGCTACAAGGAAGCCTTCGAGGAGATGGAGGGTGCCTCCCCCACCAGCCCACCCTCCAGCGGCGGTGAGATTTCTCCCCCCACCCCAGCCTTCCCTGTGTCACCACAAACCCCTTACTCTAGCAGCTGTAAGTGCCATGGCTCTGGGAGGCAGAGGGGCTCGGTGGGTGGCTCTGGGCAAGCCAGAAATTTGCCAAGGGTCAGACAGCTCCAGGTTCCAGACACCCACCGCCACGTTAACCACTCCTCCTCTCCATCCTCCTTTCTCTTCCACATCCTGCCACTCCATGCTGCTGTCAGCATCCCACTTACTTCAGCATCCCATGCCTGGTACCCCTCATCTTGGGTTTTTCCCACCCTCCACTCTCTGGGGTGGTTTTTTGATGGGATCCCAAGGTGGGATGAGGAGAGAAGCATGCTTTCACCCCATCCCAGTCCTGCATCTCCCCATTTTTCCTACTGGCGTGGCATGAAGAGAAGCAAACCTGTGGTGGCAGGTGAGTGGGAAGGAGGCAGGAGGGACTGAAGATCAGGAGGGCAGACTCACACACCTTGTCACTTCTTGTAATTTCAAAGGCAGGAGGGGAAAAAAGGCTGGGATGCATGCTCTTTGCAGGCAGCTTGTCTCTGCTCCTCTTGTGCAGCGTCTCTGTTCTGACTTACCCTGTCTCAGTCACGGTGGGTTTGTGTGGACTGGGTTTGTGTGACCAGCTTGAGCAACGAACCCTGAGGTGCAGCCGCACATCAGCACAGCATGACTCAGGCCAGAGCAGTGCAGTGGAGCAGCCAGTCAACTGGGAAACCCATTAAAAAGATGGCAGCCCCCCATTCTCTCTAAAACACCTCTGTAGGCTGAAGGCTGAGGGATGCTCTAGGTTTGGGGATGCTTGGGCTGAGCACAGCCCCCTCTGATGCCATGTCCCGGTTGCAGTGAAGCCCCCTGCCCCCCACAGCTCAGCCTACGGGGCTTGGGGTTGTTTTCTTCTGTACTGTTGCTCTTCCTTCCCCGCAATCCTCTGATGTTTGAGCCCTGTCTCTTGGGATGAGGAGATTAGTGGGGGAGCATCTCCGGGGTGCTTGGCAGCTCGGAAATGACCCTGTTGTTCCTGGGGACTGAGAGCTCGGCCCTGAGGCAGCAGCAGTTCCTTTGGCAGTGGGTCAGTGGCTTTGGGGGATGAGTCACTTGCAGAGGTGACGGGAACAGCCTGGCTGGGGTCGTGGCCCTGAGACAGTGCTGCTTATCCAGCACCAGCCAGGGAAGCCTGGGAAGATTGAAGTTGCAGCTTTCAGGCTTTGCCAAAGTGGCCTTGGGGGATACAGGAGCAATTCCCCTCTGTGTGGGGGATGGTGGTCCCAGCAGAATTTCTGGCCCTGTGAGGACCCTGCTGCTCATAAGCCAGCTGAGGTGTGAGTTGACATTGTGGCTTGGAGTCAGCTGGATTTGGGGAAATCAGACACCCCCTGGGGAAGGTGCTGCTGTCTTAGTTTCCCAGGGACTTGGCTGCTCAGCTGCTCCAGCCCCAGGCTGCTGGGTGGACCTGACCTCAGGGCAAGGGTCTGGCTTTCCTCTGGACCTCCCACCACCCCCTGCCTCTCAACCTTGCCACAGGCCCTGTGCCTGTGCCACCAGTCAGAGACATTCAGACACTGCTGGAGGCTCGTGCCCTTTGGTCTCTCCTGCTGAAGATGATCCCCTGACGTTTCCACTGATATGGGAAAATACAGCATCAGGGAGATGTGGGTAGCAAACCCAGTGGGTAGGAGGGGAGAGTAGGTGCAATGTGCTTGGGGTGGTCTGCCCTGCCCTGTGAAACCCCACTGCCATCCATATCATAGCCATACACACATATGCAGCTCCTCCTGGTGTGTATGTCTCGGCACAGAGGTACAGAACTCACATGTACATTGCCACCCCTCTGTGTGAATATCCTCACCCACCCTCCAGCTGGTCTGGAGGGCAAGGGTTTTTTGGCAGTCCTTCTGTCCCTTTTGTGGGGGTGATGAGCTGCTCTGGGACAGCTGGATTCCAGCTCAGCCAGATGTGGGGATTGGCAGAAAGGAGTTCAGGTGTGGTAGAGCTGGGTTGGGATGGCTGCTCACATAGGGGAAATAAAAGGAGCTTTATGGCTTTATGGTGGGATTTCATGGGGATGGTGCTGGGAGATGGGGTCTGTGCCTGTCCTGATGGGAGTTGTCCCCTTTCTTCATCCTGCCACCTTTTCAGTGGGGCAGGGTGCTTGTTTCCAGTGACCTCCCATCCTGTGTCCTGTCCCAAATGAAGAGAGGGATCAGTATCCTTCTCCAGGGTGTTGCTTCATATGAGAGCATCTCATGTTCTCAGCAGCCCTCCCTTGCAGGCAGTGGATGGGATGGACTGTGGGGGCTCTGAACCCATGGACAGCTCCAGCCTTTCTGAAGCGTCACCTCCCACCCCTCCACTAACACTCTTGTGTCCGCTGTGCCGACAGTGCGTTCTCCCCCTGGCCTGGCCAAGACTCCGCTCTCAGCACTGGGGCTGAAACCCCACAACCCGGCTGAGATCCTGCTGCATCCCGTGGGAGGTGAGTGTGGACCTGGGGACTGCAGGCACATGTTTTCTGGGGGCATCTGTGAGAATACCCCAGAAGGGTCCCTAGTTTGGAGAAGGCACTTCCACCTCCCTTTTGGGGCCAGGTGGATGTGGGGGTCCTTGTCGCCCTTTATGGGGACTCTGGGACTGTGTAAGTGTGGGGGATGTTGGTGCTCCCCTGGGGGACTCAGCACAGTAGGGTCTTCAGTGGTGAAGGCTAGATAACCCTGTGGCCCGGTTTCCTGTCCAGCCCCATATTCTTCCCTCTCCCACCCCCTACATTCCTTCTCCTCCCTAGGACAGCTGCAGACAGTTTGCTCTCTGGGAGCTGAGCCTGTCAGCCAGAACAATATCCAGAGCTCTTTCCATCCTGGACAGAAGTCTCTGAGTGCAAAGGCCCTGCTGTCCTGGGGATGTGTCCTGGAGTAGCCTGCCAAGCCAGACCTTACTGCTCCCCAGCACCCAGGCCCCCTTCCTGAGGCAGCTCAGGGCTGAGTGTAACTTCCCCAAGCCCATCTGAGCCTGGGGGCCACAGGTTGATCGAGCTTGCACTGCAAGATGCTTCTTGGGTGAGCTGATGCTTTTTTGGTGCATGCTGGGCTTCTTGGAGCAGCCCTCTGGTCACTGTCTGTTGCACTGTTCCCTCTTCACCATCTGAAGCCAGCCTCCTGGGTTTTGGACATAATTTCTGGGATGTTGACATGATGTGGGGTGTCTGAGACCGGGTTTCAGTTTGGAGCACAGTGCTGGAGGTGTGGGGCTCTCCTTTGTGCTTTGTGTGCCCCTGCCTGAGCAAGGCAGAGCTGCTTAACTCTTGATTTCTCTTTCTGTCTCACACCTCCCTTCCTCCTCTTCCCACTCCCATCACTCCCCTGCCCCTCCATCTCTCAGAGCTAGAAGGGGAAGCGGGTGGTGACTCTGAAGAAGGTAAGAAAGGCTTTTCTTTCTCTGTATCTCTGTTCCTCATGCTACCCCACTGTTGGGACTGTCACTCAGAGCAGGCTCAGGTGTCTGCTCCAGCAGCCTTCGCTTGTGCTGTCCCTCAGGGATGTAGGAGCCTGAGTCTTGCCTGTCCTGCTCCCTTTAGAGGAGGGGCACATCATGCCTTGTGTCGTGGTAGGATTTCTCAGTGTCCAAGTTGGACCTGTCACACTGTGTGGCAGTCATCTGTGGGGACTGAGAGCTCTTTGTCAGTGAGTGCCATCCTTACTGGTGGCACGCTGAGGATGCTGGCACGCTACGGGCAGCTTTGGATGAGTCTGGCAGGGATCTGGGAGCAACAGCCCCAGTTTTAGTCTCGTTCCCTCCCCTTTTGGCTTTGCTGTTACCATTCAGAGTGAAAATAAACCAAAGTGCAGCACAAAAGGTCAGCAGGCGCAGAGGCCACCAGTGTGTTGCTGGCTCAGCCGGCTGGGCAGTGGTGCAGCACCAGCAGCTGGTGCACGTCTTCCACCCTCCAGGCAGCTGCTCAAATTCCCCCCACCTCTCCTGTCTCCCACCTCTCCTGCACCACTTTGGGGATGCCAAGGATGGGGCTAAGCTGGGATGTCAGTTCAAGAGTGGCTGTGCTGATGGTGCAGGCCCTGTGGGCTCTGGGATGGCACATCCCATGTGGGGACAGAGCCTTTGGGAGTGGCTGTGATTGCTTGCAGTGCTGTCTGCTAGGTAACGGTTGTTGGGTGGTTTTGCTTCCTCCTTTAATGAATTTTTGGGCCCTCAGAGCTGGCATGAGGAACTGTATGTTCAGGATGGGTTTTGGGGAAAGGGTGTCTCTTCTTGGTGGGTGCGGTGCTTCCTCTAGCCCTAGCAGCCATCAGCATTTCTCCTTGGAAATTTCTCAAAATGCACACAACCAAAACCTGAACACTGTGTGATACTGAAGAAAGTGTTTGCTTGATAAAAAATTCTACTTTTAGAACTGATTTTTCAATGACGGCTTTTTGGATACATTAAATGAAGCAAAGCTGGGATAAAACCAGGCTTTCCCCCCGTAAGTTCCCCCAAGCTTTACCATTTCTATGCAGCTTTAAGCCTCCGTAGACTCAAACATTGCCTCTCCTGTCCTTCCCACTAAACTCTCAGGAGCTCAAGCTGTCCTGTGTCTCTGTCCCCTTGCATGATTGTTGACCCCCAAGCAGGGATGTCCAGTGACCCTGCACTGCCCAGGCTGAGTGGCCACCATGGGCCCTTTGCCCTGCTTCATCCTCTCTAAAATTATATTTTTGGGCATTGAATCTATGGTTCTGAGAAGGGACTGGTGTTTTGGCTTAGGACCCACTGCCCTTAGCCACACATTCCAGGAGGCACACTCCAGGAGGGGCAGTCCCTACCCCTGTGTCCTCTGCCTAGCAGATCCCAGCTGGAATGGCTGCCCTGTATATGGGGTTGGAAGATGCTTTGGCAGTGTGGGAGCTCAAGATGTGGCTGTCAGCTCTGAGGAGGCTTTAAAACAGCCTGACACAGAGGCAGTGCTGGGGATTTCTGGCCAGAGTGCAGCCCTGCTCGGATTTGGGATTCCCAAACAAATACCCATCTCCTTGGTGACTCAGAACTTCTCTATTTTCCCACCCATTTTCCCATCTCCAGAGTCCCTTCCAAGAAACATGAGGAGGCAAGATCAGATTTTGTAACCTAAAAAAATTCTGCCTGAAACTTCTAACTTCTCTTTTCTTCTGTCCTATATTGAATCGATGTACTGGAACCTGTGCCCATGGCCACACACCTCACTGTGGCACAGCCCCCAAGCCCCCTGCTCCTGCCTTTTTAGGAGGGGCTGGCATTTTCACAGCCCTATGGTCTTAACCTCTTGCAGCCTGACTCATATGTACTGTCTGGCTAATTTTAGTTTAGGCTGGGGAGCCGAGAAGGGGAAAAGTGAGTAGCTGTGAAATTAATTTAATTACCTAAGCTGCGATGAATTTCTTGCAGCTGCCCTGGGTAGTGCCTCATCCCTGTCACCCAGGATGTCCTGCCTTAGATGCTGGTACTCAGCCTGCGTAGAGGTCCATCGTCTGGTTTTGGCTCAGATCTTTCCTGGGGTTGTTGGTCAGGGACATCAGCCCAAGGGAGGGACTCCTCCTCCCCTCTCCACAGACAGATAGGGCACAGAGACACTGCAGGAGAAGGAGTGGGACCTATGACAGTCTTTTTCCTTGTGTCTCTGCTCCAGCTCTGAACGTGGAGCTGTGCATTGGTGTTGCTGACTGTGAGCAGGCCAGCTTGCCAGCAGGCTGAGCCAGAGCCCGGCTGTTATGACTAATAACAACAATAATAATGTTTGCCATGCTAATTACTACTGCAGAGCTGCTTTGGGCATGGCCAGCCTGGAGCAAGACTGCCTGGCCCACAGGATTTGATGCCAGTGGATCTTGCGTAGGGCAAGCTGAGGTGTGACATGGCTGCGTGGCTTGGGGAAATGGGACTGAAGATGCAGCCCCTTCCTCTGGTGCAGCTTTTGGTGGGAGCTGTGGGAGCTGTCATAGGGATGGGGACCAGCCTGGGTGGAACAGGAGGTAGGGGACAAGGTATGAGAGAGGACTGGGTCTGGTGTCTGCCATGGCTAGTAATGGCCAGCCCAGCCTGCTGCTCCTGGCACGGGACAGCTTGGCGGCTCTAAAGGAAAATCGCTTTTCTTGGTCGTGCTCATGGGCTCTGGTTTCAAGCTGGGCTGGGAGTGAAAGTGTTGGATGCTGCAGTGGAAACAGCTGGAGTTGCCCTCTGGTCTGCTGCTGGAGATGGCTGGCAGAGGTGGGCCGCAGAGGGCAGGGACCACAGGCCATTGTCATCAGTCCTGTGTGAGTCAGCGCAGGCTGGGCAGAGTCACTTGCTCTATTTTTAGGGACTGTGGGTGAACAGGGAGCAGGACGTGTTCTCCGTGGCATCCTGGGTGGGAGGGATGCTGACTCAGAGCAGGGTGAAGGGGCTGTGGCAAGCAAAGGGATCCCATGTTCCAGTCCCCTCAGGGAAAGGGGTGACGCCCCTCCCTGTGCCCTGGCTGGGGTCTTCAGCATTCTTGAAGCAACTTCAACGTCTTGAATGAGCCAGATGTGCTTTTGCACAACCCCTGGTGGAAGAGGTAGGGGGAAATGTTCAGCTTGAGGTGGTAACCTCAAGCATCTTCACTGGCGTGGAATGCGGATCCTGGGACGGGTGTGGCCCCCTTCCCATGCAAGCTGTAGGCTCATCTGTTTCCACTTCTCTTTTGCTGCAGAGCCCAGGAGCTATGTTGAGTCAGTGGCCCGTACAGCCACAACAGGCAGGGGAGGGACACTGCCCTCTGCCCAGCCCGCTGCCCAGCCTGCAGGCCCAGAGGTGCCCACCAGGAATGGCACTTTCTCCAACTCCTTCATCGCCCCCAGCCCTGTCTCCACCAGCAGCCCTATTCACAGCATGGATGGGTAAGACAGTGGGTGCTGATCCCAGGGACTAGTGGGGCTGAACCCTGCCCGGTGCACAGGCTTAGAATCACAGTCACAGAGTCACAGAATCATTAATCACCTCTATCATCCAAGATCATAGAGTCCAACCTTTGACTGAACACCACCAAGCCAACTAAACCAGAGCACTAAGTGCCATGTCCAGTTGTTTCTTGAACATCTCCAGGGATCGTGGTTCACACATTGAAACTGCCTTTGCAAAGACTTGCATCTCTCCATGCAGGTTTTGGGTATCCCAGCTGACTGTACACTTCAGTGCCCTGAGAACACAAATCTGGGTCATTGCTAGTCACTTGGTGGTTACTGGACCTCGGAAACCTCTCACCTGGCCCCTGGAGTGGGAGGAGGGATGGGTTGTGCTAACCCCTAGCCCTGGGTTAGGCTGAGCATTAGTCCTCTGGGGTGAGATGGAGCCATCGTCCCTCTCCCCTGTCCACCCTGCCTATGAGGTGTTCTGCAACCACACAGGCTGGCAGAGCAAGATAAACAAGGTGTTTGCTGGGAGCAGAGCTGGAGAAAGGCTCTGCTCCCTAGGAAGTAATATTTTGAGATGGAACTGGGATTCATGGTGAAGCTAAAGCTGCCTCTAGTTGCTTCCACGAAGCTGACTGGACCCATCCCACTGTTGCCTCTGAACAGCCAAGTAGCTGACTAGCTCTGTGCCTCAGTTTCCCTGTGTGCCACATGCAGGAGGGTGCCAGTACCAGTCAGCAGCAGGAATGAGCAGTGGAGCTGAATTCTACCTGTCTTCATCTCTCCTCAGGGCCTCCCTCCGCAGCTACGCGTCAGAAGGCAGCCCCCACGGCACGGTTACGCCTCCCCATGCCTCAGCTGAGCCCCTGTACCGGTCACCTGTTGGCTCGCAGATACCCTCTGCTCACAGCAGCTACCAAAACTCGTCTCCATCTTCCTTTGCAATGGTCCAAGGAGGGGTCCCGGGCCCGGCATACAGCACCCCTGACTACCCTGATGGCCGAGCTGGCCTCCAGCCAGAACCCCAAACTCGGCCACAGCCACAGGTCAATGTGGTGGGGGTGCACACCCTGCCAGGGAGCCCCCGCAGCCTGCACCGGACAGTGGCTACCAATACACCACCCAGCCCCAGCTTCGGGCGAAGAGCCATCAACCCCAGCATGAGTGGCGCTCCTGGCAGCCCTGGGCTGGGCAGGCATGCTGTGGTGGCCCATGGCAACCTGGTGGCCCCACCAGGGAGCCCCAGCCTGTCCAGGCACCAAGCAGCGGCAGCCACATCCCCTGGCAGCCCCCTGTATGGCTACTCCAGTCCAGAGGAAAGGCACCTGACACTGTCTCGGCAGAGCAGCTCCTCTGGCTACCAGCCCCCCTCCACGCCGTCCTTCCCTGTCTCCCCAGCGTACTACCCCGGCACGAGCACGCCGCACTCCTCGTCCCCAGACTCAGCTGCCTACCGCCAGGGCAGCCCCACCTCGCAGCCTGCTCTGCCTGAGAAGCGGCGGATGTCAGCTGGGGACCGCTCCAACAGCCTCCCCAATTATGCCACTGTCAATGGCAAGGTGTCCTCACCCCTCTCCAGTGGCATGTCCAGCCCCAGCGGTGGGAGCGCTGTCGCCTTCTCCCACACTCTGCCGGACTTCTCCAAGTTCTCCATGCCAGGTAAGGGATGCTCTTGGAGGTCCCCGTGTCCCCCTGCTCTACTCAAGGCTCTCCCCTCCTCCTCCTTGCTGGCCATCAGGAAAGGGATTGCAGCCATGTCCTGATTTACCCCTCCTGTCCATCCGAAAACCAAAGGCACCGCTGGGGCTGGGGCCATTTCCTGCACTTTCTGACAAATCCAAACAGGAAAAACACCGACCAGCATCTCTGGCATAAACAGCTTTCAGAGATGTGTCTGAGGAGATCAAAGCTCCTGGAGGCAATTTTTCTCTGCCGTGGGGATGCACTGACCTCTTGGCCCCATTCCCAGAGGGCTTTACCCCACTGAGACCCTGCTGCGGCAGTGCCTCCTTATTTCAAATGGTGCCATGCCCCAGGTGCCATCCTGCCTGGAACACTTTTGCCAGCTCTGGTTACAGACACCTTGGTGACGTCAAGATTGGGCTGATAGCACCAGGGGAATAAAGCTGTGGGGCAGCAGTGGCTCCGGCTGCTGGGCCAGTCTCTCTGCTGAGCAGGCAGCCCTTTGTGGACACTCTGGCACTCCTCCTGGCCCCCTGACTCCTGTGGCCAGGGACCTTTCCCATTGGGGAAGCGTGAGCAATTAAAACCTGTAACAATTAACAAGCAGCTTGGAGAGGGGAGTGAGCCCCTGCCTCTCTGAAGGTGACCAGATTGCTGAGGGCTGATAACATGTCTCCGGCAGAGATGTTATCCAATCCTCTTGGTTGTTTGCCTGGTTGTTTTTGGAAAGCAGGTGGTTGTAAATGTTGCCTGAGTAAATGACAGCTTCACAGCCAGAGGACCAACTCCCTTTGGGGCTGTGCCACTGGTGGGCACTGAACAAGGCACAGTCAGTCAGGCTGGGGCTGGGGCTGCTTTGCCCAGGGCAGATTGACCTGTCCAGTTCCTCCTCACAGAGCAAAGATAGGAGATGAAATTTATTTTTATGAAGTGTGATCCAAATCTTGAACATTAGAGAGCAGTGAAGGTCCTCTGCAGTCAGGATCTTCCTGGCACCTCCAGACATACCTCTTTCCTCCAACAGTTTTTATTTCACCTGGCCAGCTTCTTTTAAATGAAGAACTCCCGTTTTATCTCTGGTTGTGTGCTATAGGGGCTCATCTGTTGCAGAGCCCTTCAAGGGCTCTTGAGCCTGGATTTAGGTTTAGATGCTCAGCAGCCCCATAAGCTCCAGGTAGTGATCAGACTGTCTGGGTGTGGGGAACTGGGCTGAGGTTAATGCACTTTGCTGATCTGAAAGAAGGTAGATGTATCAATGCTTTGGCTGGATGTAGAGTTTCAGATACAGCATCTTTCAACTTTTTTCTTGTCTTTTCTTCCCTTTCTTGCAGACATCAGTCCGGAGACTCGTGCCAAAGTCAAGTTTGTGCAGGATACTTCCAAGTACTGGTACAAACCAGACATCTCCAGGGAGCAGGGTGAGTAGACGACACAGGGTTGGGAGTTGGCATGTGTCTGGGATCACAGGGATTAGCAAGGATTTCCCTTATGGATTGGGTTGAGATTGAAGGTGAATAATGATTGCTCAGGCTGTTTAAGATGGGGGTTGAGGCCCTATTCAGCTGCAGGTTTGTGTGATGTGGGCTCTTCAAACCTTCCTCTTGGTAGAGGAGCTCCAGTCCCTGCAGTGTGCAGTGGATCTGTGTTTGCAGTTCAGGGTACAAAACACCTGGATCTTGAGTTGGTAATGCTCAGAGGTGTCTTGGAAACATGGCTAAAATGAATGGGGAGAGCAAGGAGGCAGCAGGATCCCTTCAGGGGCGTGGTCCCAGCATTTGGGCCTTGGTTCCTGCTTGCTCTCCAGTACTTGGTTGCTCAGAGATAGGCAGGGTGGGAATTGGAGATGCCCACACAAAGGTGGTGGACGTGGGGGGGGAGATGAACCTGTGCCTGGCCGCCCACCCAGACGTACAGGAGGCACAGTAACGTTGTGGTGCCTGGCTATGAGATGTGCAGGGGGAGCACCTTGTCCCAGCCCACACCTGCTGGTGTCTTGAGGGTGTGTTGGTTCTCACTATGCTGTCTCTGAGCTCTGCCATTCTCTCCTGCAGCCATTGCCCTGCTGAAGGACAGGGAGCCGGGGGCTTTCATTATCCGAGACAGCCACTCCTTCCGGGGAGCCTATGGCCTCGCCATGAAAGTTGCTTCTCCGCCTCCCACGGTCATGCAGCAGAACAAGAAAGGTATTGTGTGCCCTTCTCCTTCCCACGCTGAGATGCTTTCCATTGTTCAGCCGGGACTAGCAGGCAGCTGGGGCTGCTGAGCCAGTCGTGCCCTTGGGTATGTGCTGATGTGGCAGGATCCCTGCCTCCCAGGGCACAGGGAAGCACCAGACACTCTCTGCCCTGAGCTGTGGAGGGCTCAGGAGCACCTACATCTTGGACTTCGGTAGAATGAAATGGGTACAGCATCTCCAGCCCACCAGCTCTTTGGGGGAGTTTGGCTTGGGGTTGACCCTGTGCAAAGGGACAGATTTGAGGAGGGTGTGTGTAGTGTTAGGGACCCCTCCTGTGAGCTGGAGTGCTAGTTTCTTCATGGTACTGCATAGTAATAGGAGGAGGGTGGCTCTGATGTGAGAACATCTCATTTCTTCCCAGGAGACTTGACCAACGAGCTGGTGAGGCACTTCCTCATTGAGACTAGCTCACGAGGTGTGAAACTAAAAGGATGTCCCAACGAGCCTAATTTTGGTAAGTGCTCCCAGTGTGCTTTCCACACGTGGGGTTGGGAGAGCCTTGCCTTCACCATACTGTCAAAGCAGAACGGTTGGGTGTCTGGGAGAGCTGGTACTGCCTCTTGTCCCTGTGTAACTGAATGCTGTGGGCATTTGGAGCCTCTACATTCATGCACAGTCATGACAGCACACAAACATTCCTGTATGCATAGGTACATACCTTTCCACACACACATAAAGGACAACTGATGTTGCTGGGAGGGTGGAGAGCAGGGGCTCCCCTTGTTCCATTTATTTCACGACTAATGTTGTCTGAGGAGCTGCATGAAGACCTTTGTTGCACTTTTTGTTCCTAAAGTGGCTCTGGTGGCTCTGTCCCCTCCCTGAGCACTCTGTGGAGGGCTACATGGTGGTTTCAGTGGGAGGAATTGCCACATGTTGCATTAGGACCATTAGTGAAGAAACACACCTAAAAACCTGTTTCCATCCACCCAGAGCAGTGGTGACTAATAAGAGAAAGCTGGAGTTTCTTATTCCTTTCCTTGGTTAATGGTTATTGTACTTGGGATGTGTGGTTCCATAGCCCAATGATTTTACAAAAGGATAATTGTATTAACCCAGCAGGTGCAAACAATTCTTCATCTGGCAACACTGGCCCTGTGCTGACCATCTTCCCTCTCTTCCACAGGCTGCCTCTCAGCGCTGGTGTACCAGCACTCCATCACACCCTTGGCCCTGCCCTGCAAGCTGGTCATTCCTGACCGAGGTAAGAGCTAGGATCAGAAGGCATTGCATCTGTCCCCATAGCCTGCAGGGAGAGGGTAGGTTTCCAAGCAGGGAGCACCAGTAACTGTCCTGTGTCTTCTAGATCCCATGGAGGAAAAGAAAGACTCTGTGTCAGCCACTAACTCAGCCACGGACCTCCTCAAACAGGGTGCAGGTGAGTTGAGAGGAGTTGTCATGGGGTGACAACCCCTTGGCTTGGAGTACTGGTTGACCCCATGTCTGCTGTCTCCCTTTCCAGCCTGCAATGTCCTCTTCATCAATTCTGTGGAGATGGAGTCTCTGACAGGCCCCCAGGCCATCTCGAAGGCTGTTGCTGAGACACTGGTGGCTGACCCCACGCCCACAGCTACCATTGTTCACTTCAAAGTCTCTGCACAAGGCATCACCTTAACGGACAACCAGAGGAAGTAAGAGCCTCCATGGCCACATCTCTGGCCAAAAGCCAGGGTTGGCTCGTTCCCAAAGCCAACAGGGCCGTGATTAAGGAAGTGTGTTGGTGAAGGATGTCCCTGGGATGACATCAACCTGGTCATAGGCATGGCTGGGCTTTGTCCTTGACTCTTGAAACATCCTATGGGAGACCTATGGCAGTGTCCCCTGGGCTGGTGGAACTGGGTTGTGATGGAGCAGTGGTGGAGCCTCCCTGGCCCTGACATTCCCCGTTTTGTGTTTCAGATTGTTCTTCCGAAGACACTACCCCCTCAATACCGTCACCTTCTGTGACTTGGACCCCCAGGAACGAAAGTGAGTGCCCTAACCTGAGGGGAACCCCGGCCCTTTCACTCCTCTAGCCTCCTGGGATGCTTGGAGCAGTGTCTTTGCTTGCTCTCTCCCCTGCTCTTAGAGAGAGCAGGAATGCAAGGTCCCCTTGGATACTGTGGTGCAATGCCAGCTTCTGGTGTTTTTGGTGTCTCCAAGCACCTTTATGCTGAGGAAGAGGTGCATCATTTTTCCATAAAGGCAAGCCTATGCAAAGCCAGGCTGGTCTTCCAGCGTTGGTGTGGTGGCCCCCATCATGGTCCTGTCTCTCTGTGGGGTGCAGGAAGGACCATCTCTCACACCTTCTCTTCTCCTTGCAGGTGGACTAAAACTGATGGCAGCGGCCCTGCCAAGTAAGTACTTTCTGTGCTTCCCAGCAGATTACTCCAGCTGCTGTCAAGGTGGCTTCTGCCTGTGTTTGGTCATTGGCTAGGAGATGCCCTGTGCAGGGCATCCTGGCTGTGTGTGAGATAGGCTCAGCTCCTCACTGAAGCAGTGTTTCACCCAAGCATGAGACCATCGTTTTGGGTACTCCGGATGTGTTTTTCAGCCCCAAATTCCTGGTCAGAGCAGGCATGGCTCTTCCTGAACTGACCAAACTGGAAACTCTCCCAACAGAGTCATTGGGAACCAGCTTATGGAGCAGAGCTGGGGTTGTGTGAGCTACTGGTCATCTCTTCCCTTTCTTCTTGTCCTTCCTGTCCTGACCCATGGGAGCATAGAGCTGTTGGCTGAACCCATTTCCAGGAGCCAGCTCCCACTAATTTTAGCCATTGTGTGAGCAAAGGGGTTTTTATTAGGATGTCCAGCTGCTGGGATATTTCCCCTCCCCAATTAGAAATGCTGTAGCCTGGGCCTGTCTCACATTCTGTTCCCCCTGTATTTATAACTTGAGTTTGCACATTCTAATTAAAAAAAAAAAATAAGGGACATTTTATTCATCAGGAGAGAGACAGACAGAAATAACCAGATGGTCTCACTCAGCTTCCTGTGTCCTTGCATGGCCTTCATCTCTTAGAGGGTCTACCCCAATGGCCAGCCCATCTCACCTCTGGCTTCAAGAGGCCAGACCAAGGCAATGCTGTGATCATCTGGAAGGTCTCTTCTTGGGGACAGACTTGGGAGGGGTGGCAGAGATGTTCAGAGCAAGGGTGGTTTGGTCAAGAAATGACTGAAACCTGGCCTTCAAAGAAACTGCAGCAAAGGGAAGAGGAGATGAGCCTTCCTGCAGGCTGGTTTGGGATGTATCCCTCTGTGTTGTGAGAAGTGAATGTTAAAGAGGGGAAGTGGGACAAGACCGTGTTGGAAGAGGGTGGTGCTAATCCTTGCAGGAGCAATATTGAGGCTCTTGACTTCTCCCCACACAGGCTCTTCGGCTTTGTGGCCAGGAAGCAAGGGAGCACCACAGACAACATCTGCCACCTCTTTGCTGAGCTGGACCCAGACCAGCCAGCTGCAGCCATCGTCAACTTTGTCTCCAGGGTCATGCTTGGCTCCGGCCAGAAGAGATGAGCTGGCACTTGCGGGTGATTCTTGAATTTTGGAGAAGGACTTGGAGCTGATCCGAGAAGGAGTGTGAGGAAGTGCATTGTGGGAGAGGGAAGTGAATCGGGGGGGGGGGGAAGGGTTGGAATTTTGGAGGAAAACAGCAAACAACAAAAAACCACCAACAAAACCCCTAAAAACTCAACACAAGCCAAACACACACATAGAGGAACCAAAGCCACGCACCTACAAAAGAGTGCCACAAAGTCACGCCAGACAGGATGCATGTCCCATTGCAGGGAAGGTGACCAAAACAAAGGCAGCAGTGAGAGGTGTGTTTCCAGCTTTCAGCATCATGGTCTCAAGTGGTGACATCCATTTGGGACTGAATGTGGGACCATGACTGGTGTTTTTCATCTGGAAAAAAAAGAGGCAACTGGCAAAACCCATGGAAGGAGCTTCATCCCAGCAGCTCCATCTGCTGTGTGTTTGAACTGACCTGTAGGAGATAATGACATGTGCTGGGTCTATGGGACACCAGAGGAGATGCTCTCAGAAACCTTCCCTTGTCCAGCTGCAGAGGAGGGTCCTCATTGGTCCCTGTGCTTCCCCTAAAACCTGCTCATGACCTGGTAACTTGCTGGGGGCATGGGGGAATTGGTTCTGCACCTTCCAATCCCTTGGGGAGCTTGGCCATGGGCTGACCTTTGCTGACCCAGAGCCCAGCACCAGTCACAGGTGAGATGCTGTGAGTCCACCCAGAGAGGGGGATCACGCTGTTTCTCCATTGCCCCAGGGGTTTTTGTGCCCCCCAGCCTGTGAGGAGATGTGGGGGTTCCTGCCGCCCTGCACCTGGGGAAGGTGGATACTCCCCAGGGACCTGGAGGATGCAGAAAGTCACCTCCTCTCCCATCTTCCTTTTTTCCCTCCCGTCACTAGTCCTCTTTGGCAGTTTTCTCCTGCGGCCTGTCACATTCTCTTAACACAGAAAAAGCAAAACAGAAAGGAAATGAATAGTTGTAATAATAATAATGATTATAATAATAGCGGATGCTGGCACAGGTCGATTCTCTGTGCAAAGCAGCAGACCCGTGGCTACCCCTGTCTAGCTCTTCAGAGACACGCAAGCTGTTTTTAAATTGCATGGACATTCAAGTTGCACGAAAGGCAAAAGACTACAAGTAACTCAGGCGCTTTTCTCCTTTTGTTTTGGAGGCCACGTTAAAAAAATAAAAAGAAGGAAGAAAATAAAAAAATAAAAAAAGGAAGGGACCTGCAGTGGCTGGGCAACTTTGGCTCAGTGGGGAGGTAACAGGTCCTCTGAGAGCCACCCTGGTTGACACATGTGTACCCCCAAAACCATCTGGTTTGAGGCTTGTGCCCCTGAAATGCACCATAGTTTTGCAGTGACCTCAGTGCTGTCAGCTTTTCCTTCAGCTTTGGTAGGTGAGGAGGGCAAGTTGGGTGGAGTGAGGGGCAGAGGCCCCTGTGCCACTGCAGGGGGAGAGATCATGGTGGGGGGTGCAGCAGGTGGAGGTCCCAGCCCTATGGTGCTGGGGAGGGGGCAGAGGATGCTTCGGTCACATGTGCAGGTTTAGGGCAGGGGGAATAGTCCAGGTGGAGCTCTGCTGCAAATATTCCCCCCGAGAGCTTTTTTGGGCAAAGTTTTTAGTGCAAAGTGGCCCAGATAGTCTTCTGGGGACAAAAATTAGAAACATAGCACTGCAGTCCCCTGGAGAGCTTGTCTCCTGTGGACCACCCTTGCCTTGATAGCTATAACATATATACAAGCTATACTGACAAAAATACTGTAAGCTAATGAAATTTTAAGGAGGAAAAAAAGGTTAAATCTACGCTCCAAAAATATTTATTTTTTGCCATGTTGCTTTCTGCGCATCATATCTCCCCCATTATATCCCCCCCCTTCCCCTGCCCTGGGGAAACACCTGCATGTTAAAAGAAAATCCAGAGCAAGGCAAAATACAGATGGGGGAAGAGGTGGGGGCCCCTGTGTGGGGGTGGCTGCGTGTGACCAGTGTGTGTGGGGTGTGTGTGTGTGTGTGTGTGTGGGAGGAGTGAGCAGCGTGGGCGGCCGGACAGGGCTGCCAGGGCCAGAGGCTGTACTGATGTACTGGAGTGTGAAAGGATGGGTAGCGAGGAGTTGGTTGTGAGATGGTGGTGGGACAGGAGGTTCTGGGGGGTGGGGATTTCCCCCTCCCTGGCTCCCTGGCCGCACAGATGCAGAGATCTTTTAATTTTTGATATTTCCAAAAAGTGATTCCCTCCTTCTGCGAAATTCAAGCGAGACAAGAGATGATCTCACCCGTAATCTCCTCACCCTGCCGTTCACCTATCAGAGAAAACACTGTGTTTATAGATATATAAAGATATATTTTTGAAAGCCTCTATTTTTCAGACTTGGTTTCTCACTGCTAAGAAAAGAGATGATAATAATGTAATTTTATTTTAATTTGCTGCCTTGGAAACCAGTGCTTGGAACTCCTATTTCTCCTTTTCTCCCCGTACAAACGAAACAGATCTAAGCACCCCAGAGATGTTGCATAGAAACCGACCCCAGCAGATACCTGCCAATAGCATCATGCCTGCTTCGGGCCCGAGCCTCTCCCGGATCCCCACTAACCCACTAGCTGAAAATGTAGACTGTATCCAAATCTCAAACACTAACAAAGTCGTCTGATGATTGTATTATTTTTTTTAACACACAGCTAATCACCTTCCAATGATGTAGCCGGGTGTTTATCAGCTCCCTTTAAAGGCACTTTTTTTCCTTTTAGCTCCTTTTTAAAAGAAGGTTTTGAGGTGTAACAACCCTTTCTGTCCCCGGGAGAGACTGTCAGCAGCATTTAGGATTGCCCAGGTCCTGGGGACCTAGTGTTGATATTTTTTCCTTTATGAAAGGGACAGAAAATACTTTGGGTTTTTTTCTCTTTTTTTTTTTTTTTTT